>ML109595.1:0-38976 GCA_003697995.1 Taxidea taxus jeffersonii
TGATAGAAAATACTATGTTTATGAATTATTTCCAGTTAACACTCTGAAACTAATGAAGTCCTCTATATGATGAATATCTTAGAGATTATCAAAGAACATGGATGCCACCTGAAATTCTCCACATTTGGGGAATGTTTCCTTTAGAAACTACACTACAATTTTAAGGGGTGTTTTTTTAGTGATTGTAGGGATTATGTGCTAGGTAACACAAACTTTGCTTTCTATAAAGCTGCAGAGATCTAAAACATGTGATTCAGGCACATGGCAGTTTACATAACAAAAACTAAGAAATTATTGCTATGATATGAACTGCTTACTGGAATTATATGATGTAGTATTTGAAATATGAACTGCAAAAATAAAATAAAACCTATCCACTGAGATATTATAAATTCAATGACAATACGACAATATACATGGTGTGTGTTAGGGACCCAATGTTTGTGTCCCCCCAAAATTCATAAGTTAGAGCACTGTCCCTCAGTGTGATGGTATTAGGAGGTGGGGTCTTTAGGAGGAAATCAGGTTTAGTTGAGATCATGCACAGAGAACCCCCATGATGAGATTAATACCTTTACAAGAAGAGGAAGAGACTTGGAGCTTCCTCTCTCCACCTCCAAGGTCTCCTTGTGTGAGCTCCTTGTGAGGACACAGTTCTCTTCACGGCTCCATTTCCAGCAGCCAGCACAGAACCTGGCACATAGTAGGTGTTCGAGAAATACAAACATGGAGTAGGGTGGGGGTCAAAAAAACCTCTGTTTCTTGGCTCTATAACCACCCACTCAGTTGTATTCAAAGAAGCCAACCAGAAGTTTCTAGTGAACACTCTATGAGGTTAAACCTTTGCATGTTTTTTTAAAGCTCTAGGCTAGTTATTTTCTCTTCCCAAAGCCTGACAGTAGATGTTTCTTTAGGGACCTATAAGTAACAATGGCTAATCTTACAGAATATTAATCAGACTAACTTTTTCTTTCCTTGGCAATACGTAATTGCAATAACTAATTTATTATATTATTACCTAACTAAAAATATCCCATACAAATTCAGCAGGTCCACTTGACTTTCAAGTCTTTTTGCAGAAAAACCAGTGTAATCTTCAGGAAAGAGCACAGTATTTGGGAACATATGATTTAGGTCTACCTATGGCTTTGCCTCTTAATGGCTCTGTGATCACAAATAAATTATAATTTTCCTGAGCTTAAGTTTTCTCACTAGAAAATGAGAACAGTAATACCTAACTAATATGGTTAAGTGATACAATGTATGCCCAAAGAATTTTGTACAATCTATGGAATTATAAAAATATGCCACTGACGTTATTATAAAACTAATTTGGAAAAACACTGTACTTTATGTTTTTTAGAACCTACATGGCCCTGTTTCTTGACAATGTGTATAGTAACTTTTTTCTCACTGGCATGGTTTACCCAGAATCATAGATTGACTTAAATCCAGACTCTAAATAGGTGACCTAATAGAGTCACAGTAAGAAACAAGAACTGTGAATTCACCAATTTCACATTCCCCGGGTCTAATTTGACCAGACCTGAGGACAATCAATATGATGCTTGCCTGAGAAAGAGTGTAGCATCAGGTCCACAGGGAACAGAAAATATCATTGACTGTGTAGAAGAATTACAACCCAGAAAATACAAGGAAGACTTTATGGGGGTGAACACACTTGTTAAAATTAGAAGAGATCCTTCACTGCTAAATTTAGAAGGGAAAAAAATGTGAAAAACCATCACAATTCACCTGCGAAAAAGCCACCTCTAGTTTATATGGTCCACACATAGATGTATGTATGTATCAGTGCTACATGGCACAAACATGAGAGAGGAATGGATGTGAGCCAGGATGCTTTGGGGAAACACTATCCTTAGTTCACAAAAGGAAAAGAGCTCAGAAAAACAAAAAGAAATTTTTGCATTCATAGCCAAGTTCTGCATCTATCTCTAATAATAATAATAATAATTTACATTTCATGCAATTTGCACATATTATTGTCAGATCCCTTATGGCTATTACTCCAAGTGGACTGAATCTGTAAAACTTCGACCCTTTCCAACAGCTCTCTTCCACTTCTCTGAGTACAACAGCTACTAAGAAGGGCAGTCAAATGTTCCTAGAGAAGCTGTTACTGATTCCTTAATGTTGTCTTGAGAGATGCCTATGCCCCCAGTCTCCCATTACATATAAATATATGTATGTAAAATATATATGTAATGTATGTGCTATTTTCCATAATTAAATATCTCTCTTAGTCCACCTCTCAGGAGAGACGTTCAATGATTCATCCCTTGGGAGGCATATTTTTGGCTGAAAGCCTACATTTAGCCACTATTGCATGCCAGTTCTAGGCACAGGGCCTGTACAGAGAAAAGCCTCAATAAATGTAAGCTATTATTATTATTACTGTTTGTATCATTCTTAAGTTCAAGGAGAAATCTGCATTTGGGAAAAGTATGATGCTTTCCCAAACATCTCATAAAATGTCACCCTATTAACACAGGACTATCTTCCTGGTACTGCAGGCCTGTAAGTACACACACCCCCACCCCTGCCACTGCCTACCTCTCACCCCCACAGAATCAGGAGGACCAATTTTATTCTGATAAAATTTCCTTTGTGTGATATATGAATTCCCAGATTCCAAAAATGAAAAATAAAAAGCCTATCCCAAAAGTCTAGAATGAACCTTGTGAGAATTCTGCTTTTCGGGGTCATAGAACAAGCCTGAGCTGTGGAAAACAGGATTCAAATTCCAGCATCATTTACTAAACATAACATTTGGCAAATTATTTATCTCTGTAACCTTAGGCTCATCTTCTACAAAATAAGGATATTAATATATTTTTGATGGTTGCTTTGAAAATTAAATAAATATTATAAATTTGATAAATGATATCTTATTATGTCTTATCTGGAATATGGTAAGTACCCATCAAATGCTATCCATCAATTCCTAGCCTTCTTTCTCTTTTTTATTTTTGGAACTATGGAATTCAAGGTGATGAAGGCCTTCTCACAAGCCATAAAACAGTTTTATTTGCTGTACACTAGAAGCCAATGCAGAGTCAGTGACTAGAAGTGTCCCCCACAGCTGTGGTTATGGCAAGGTATGAGTGATGATGAGATATGAACCTAAGTTACCAACTGATATTTTAGCTGACATTCTGGGCTGGTGTATCCTGGTTGTCTTACTCTTCCAGTGGACACTTGTTCCAGGAAAGTGGTCATGATCCAGTGTAAGTAACCTCTGCATCTCCTCTGTGGATCTTGATTTCAGAGCCTATGGTAGATCTTTTTTTTTTTTAACATTCTCAGTATTTTTTTTCTCTTTGATTTTTTAAAATTTATTTTTTTAATTATTTTTATTAACATAATTTATTTTTTGTCCCAGGGGTACAGGTCTGTGAATCATCAGGCTTACACATTTCACAGCACTCACCATAGCACATACCCTCCCCTATGTGTATAACCCAACCACCCTCTCCCTATCCCACTCTCCCTGGAAACCCTCAGTTTGTTTTGTGAGATTAAGAGTCTCTCATGGTTTATCTCCCTCCCAATCCCATCTTGTTTTATTTTTTCCTTCTGTAGCCCCCAAACTCTTCACTCTGCCTCTCAAATTTCTCATATCAGAGAGATCATATGATAATTGTCTTTCTCTGATTGACTTATTTCGCTCAGCGTAATACCCTTTAGTTCCATCCATGTCGTCACAAATGGCAAAATTTCATTTCTTTTGATGGCTGCATATTATTCCATTATATACATACACCACCTCTTCATTTTTTTGTTTTTTGTTTCTTTAATTTTTTGTTACCATATAATGTATTATTAGCTCCAGGGGTACAAGTCTGTGAATTGCCAGGTTTACACACTTCACAGCACTCACCATAGCACATACCTTCCCCAATGTCCATAACCCCACCTCCCTGTCCTTACCCCCCTCCCCCTGGCAACCCTCAGTTTGTTTTGTGAGATTAAGAGTCTCTTATGGTTTGTCTCCCTCCTGATCCCATCTTGTTTCATTTATTCTTTTCCTACCCCCCCAAGCCCCCCACGTTACATCTCCACTTCCTCATATCAGGGAGATCATATGATAGTTGTCTTTCTCTGACTGACTTATTTCTCTAAGCATAATACCCTCTAGTTCCATCCACGTCATCACAAATGGCAAGACTGCATTTCTTTTGATGGCTGCATAGTATTCCATTGTGTGTGTGTGTATACATACATATATACATATATATGTATGTATATATATGTATATATATATACCACCTCTTCTTTATCCATTCATCTGTTGATGGACATCTAGGTTCTTTCCATAGTTTAGCTATTGTGGACAATGCTGCTATAAACATTCGGGTGCACGTGCCCCTTCAGATCACTACATTTTTATCTTTAGGGTAAATACCCAGTAGTGCAATTGCTGGATCATAGGGTAGCTCTATTTTCAACTTTTTGAGGAACCTCCATGCTGTTTTCCAGAGTGGTTGCACTAGCTTGCATTCCCACCAACAGTGTAGGAGGGCTCCCCTTTCTCCACATCCTCACCAGCATCTGTCATTTCCTGACTTGTTAATTTTAGCCATTCTAACTGGTGTGAGGTGGTATCTCATTGTGGTTTTGATTTGTATTTCCCTGACACCGAGCGAGTGGAGCACTTTTTCATGTGTCTGTTGGCCATCTGGATGTCTTCTTTGGAGAAATGTCTGTTCATGTCCTCTGCCCACTTCTTGATTGGATTATTTGTTCTTTGGGTGTTGAATTTGCTAAGCTCTTTATAGATTTTGGACACTAGCCCTTTATCTGATATGCCTATCGTAGATTTTTAAAGAAAGCTTCTATGCTCTCTGAGAGTCAATGAGTAATTTGGAAACAGCCAAAAATCATTTCAAATTTGAGCAGGTGATCAAGCTAAAATGACAAAATCAAGAATGTTTTTGGCAATAGCCAGATGATTGCCTCCAGCATGATTACTTAAAAAAAATACACACACAACTAAGTGCATTCATGGGTGTGTTTATAAAACAAACAAATCAGTCTCTGCACCTTTTCAAAAGTTATTTTCCCATTGTGAAGATGAGCATATGCCATTACCAGTACATTAGGATGATATTAAAGTGTTTTTTAAGAATTTAGAAATAAGATTTACATACAATGGATAGGACTAGTCCATGATGGAAGTGAACCAGAAATGCCTGTGAAAGAAACAGATGTGACTTGGGAGGGAAGTGAGGGACGCAGGCTGGATTGTGATACTATTTGGTAAGCAGAAACCTAATTAATTACATGCAAAGATGAAGGTCAGTATAAATGTATGGAAAAGAGAAAGGCAGAGACAGAGGCTGACCGTGTTTCATTCAGCACTGTTCAGACAGAGGAGTACAAGCTTTCCCATCATTGGAGAGGTAATTTCTGCTGTGGGCAGGGATGATTTATTATGTTTCCCTCTGGCCATGATAAAATATCTCTCAAGACTAACCACCTTCATTTGCTCAGATTACAGCCTAGGCAAGTGACCTTCTGATAACACTGGAAGGTGACAGCCTGAGGGCTGACCCTGGGCCATGGCAAACTCTCCAAGATAATGTGACTGTTTTAAAACCCCTCATAAAACCCCAGTCAGTCTTCTGGCAAAAGCCACCCTTTCTGCCTACAAAATACAGCCATGACTGGAGATCTGAAAGTAGAGAAAATTATTCAGAAAACTGAAATCACCTAAAATTTACAACCCAGAGACAATTACCATTAACGTCATCAGAACTGGTGTTTTGTATTTTTTTATTACAAAATTATGTTACGTAACTGAGATCAAATTGTATATTGAGTTTTTCATTTTGCTTTTTTGTTAAGCATTACAACCTATTTTCTTTTTTAAAGATTTTATTTATTTATTTGTTAGAGCGTGAGCACAGGCAGACAGAGAGGCAGGCAGAGAGAGAGGAGGAAGCAGGCTCCCTGCCGAGCAAGGAGCCCGATGCGGGACTCGATCCCAGGACTCTGGGATCATGACCTGAGCCGAAGGCAGCTGCTTAACCAACTGAGCCACCCAGGCGTCCCTACAACCTATTTTCTGAATTACTTAAAGCATCCAAAAATATAACCACTGAAATTATATAATATCTCACCAAGTGATTTTTTTTTTTTCAGTGTATTTAACTAATCTTTTGTTACTGGATGTCTGGGTGGCCTCTAATTCTTTTCTTCTTCTGTGAAGAATGCTGTAATAGGCCTCCTAATACAAAAGGCTGATTCTCTATTTGAGATTATTTCTTTGGTTCAAGTCCTGCCTGTTGATTTTTGAGTTTACTGAGCTTCTAGTTTCTAAATCTAACTGCCCACTGGACTCCTCACACTTGAAACTCAACATCCCCAAGGGGCAAGATGCTGAGAATGAGCCCACCCCTGGCCTCAGCTTCTGTTTCAGAAGAAACTGTCCTCAAGAGTGAACCAGGGAATTGCTGTCAGAGGAAAGTGACAGCCACTGATGGGAGTGAGAGCTGGGGAGGGGAGGGGAGAGCCGGCCCTCACCACCAGCCTTTAAAATCTGGGCCTATGGATCTTGTAAACTTTGACAGACGACAGCGTTGTGACACTTTCCTCTATTTCAAAAACTCATTTATTGTCTCCTTCATTACCCTATGTTCACAATAATCCTGGCTCTGAGGTAGCTTCTCATATAAACCCCATTTTAATGAGACTCGGAAAATTTAAGGGCCTCGACCAAAGACATGCATGTAATATGTAGTAAAACTCTATTCCAACCAGATCTGTTGACAGTTTGTAACATTTCCACTTCCCCGTGATGTTTCCTCTCCAATAGTTATGTTGGGGTGGAAGGGAAAATAAACCAGGCTGCCAGAGCTTTTATTATTCCTTTTAAATGTGTTTGAGAGGCAGTGGTGGCAAGCATCAATCTGTGATTCTAAACAAACACAGTTTAAAATCCCACATGGACTATCTCACACACTGATCCACCTGAGGCCCCCAGTCTGAGCGATGATAGAAGCATCTGGAGATCTGCAGCAGTTATGGGAGATTATATATGTTCTGGGAGCTCAGGAGGTCTAAGCACTCCACTATCTATAATTGAAAATGTACTGAAGCAAATGGAAGCTTGTGATCCCATGTGTATTTTATCAGATGCTTTGGACATTAAAGGAATTCCTAGAAAATTATATATTGAAACACTTGTCACGTAGTGGTAACAGGGGAAAAAAAAAACGTACTCAGACTTTATAAAGAAAAGAATAAATTGTCCATAAAATAATTCATAATAGATTTGCAGCTAGAACTAGTTATGAAAAAGTAATGTGGTATAAAAGATAAGAAATGGAATTCCAAAGATGCACAGGAAACACTGCTAATTCTTTACAGAAGAGCAAGAATAATTGTACAGACACAGTTAATCGTTCTGCATGGGATGCAAGAGGAAGACAAACATAAGGAATAAGAGCATTACTTGAGGCATGTGAAGAAATAGAGGAAATATATGTTTCTTTATTTCTAATTCTATAAGAAGAAAATTACATTCATAGTAAAATCAATAAATTGCTTTCACAATAAAACATACTACAAAAACAAAAATGTGTGCCCTCATTTTCTCATTTTGTGGTAAGAGGGACTCCTCAAAGAATCAAAAATCAGTTTTAGTAAAATGTACAGGTACATTATTTAATTATGTGCTGCAAAGATACTTCCAGACAAGATGATGGTGAGAGCTGCCCCTCCCCAAATTCCCAAGAAAATGAACAATGAAATGTACAAATAGGATCCACACATAAGAAATTGGGAATAGGTGCTTGGAAGAGCAGTGCTAACTGGACCAGATTAATGGAACCCATTGAAAACGGACAGGAGATGTGTTCCTGAGAAATCAGCTCACCTGGAAAGCAAATGAAAGAAGCTCCTAGCTTGGACAGTTAGAGTTTGAGGACAAGAGGAGGCTGAGGAGTTGATGGGAAATGCACCACCTGAAACATTTTGTGGTGTGGTAGCAACGGGCACAATACCAAAGATCCCCACTGTATATAGTGTATACAGGTAGAAGCGTATGAAACAAATGGAGAAGTGGGTTTGTGTGTAGTATGATGTGTGTGTGTGTGTGGGCACGCGCACGCTCATGTATGCAAGTGTGTATGCATGCATCTATTAAAGGGAAGGCTTTTATGGGGATCTAGTCTGCAACAGAAGTGAATAATAGGAAGTCTATTCTTTGGCTTGAGCTGATAATCTATTTTCTCCCCTCTTTGTCCTTCCTTCCTACCTGCATTTAAGTTTCCTCTGTAAAATCTTTAGACAAGATGGTGGCTCAGTTGGTTAAGCTGCCTTCAGCTCAGGTCATGATCCTGGAGTCCCAGGATCAAGTCCCACATCGGGCTCCCAGCTCCATGGGGAGTCTGCTTCTCCCTCTGACCTTCTCCTCGCTCATGCTCTCTCTCACTGTCTCTAATTCAAATAAATAAATAAAAATAAAATATTTTTTTAAAAAATCTTTAGACAAGTAACACGCAGCAACTCTGATAGACCCTTCTGAATTTCATTCCCAGGAGCAGGCCAATATAGACTAGGACACTGAAGCTATGAAAAACCGCTGCTGTTCAAAGAAAAGGCGAAATTGGCAGGTATTTTTTTTTTTTATGCTGCCTTTATCAGGTTTTGATGTCAGAGCTATTCTTTAAAATGGATTCAAGAGCAACTAGTTCCATGAACAGGAACAGTTTAGCATAGAAATAACTCATTTAAAAGATTGGCTAAACCTCAGGTATAAAAATAATCTAGACCCCGAGCTATTTTAGGAGAGAATTCTTGGACAATCTTTCATAATGTTCCTTCTTTTTATTGGGTTTTTTAATCTTGTATAGTTCTTGAATCAAATTTGTTTGGGGCTTCCCTCAAAAGTTCTGTAGAAATAATAAGAGGACTGTCTTAAAAAACTTTTGCTCTGCCACTGACACTCGGTTTCAAAGACCCTGCCACACATCACATCACACATTAACTTCTTGGCAGGGGTAGTGTAAAATAATTGGCAGAAAAGATCTTGGAAAGTTTTTAAAAATTTTATTCTAATTTAAAGTAATATATTCACATAATTCAAAATTTAAAAGATTTGGAAATGCATGCATGAAAAGTCCCCATACTTTTTTGTCCCCAAGCTATGTGGTTCCATTACCAGGATGTAGTTGATTTACTGTGTATCTTCAAACAATGTGTAAAATTTTCTTTTTTGGCATTAATAATTGGAGTTCCTACCTCATTTCTTATACTCTGGTATTTTTGTGTCTTTGTGCTTCCATGCTTACAGCTTTCGGAATGCCATGCACCCTGAATCGAAGCCCTGTGCCCAGAGTGTCTGGTCCAGAATGGGGTCTTGGCTCAGGCCTTTCCCAACAACCCCTTGCCTTACACTGGCACACCTCTGGAACAACCCCACCACCATTACACCCTCCCTGTACCTTGGGCAGAAAATGAGTCAGAAAAGCTTCTAAATGGATGAATCACTTACTCAGATTTTTTAAATCCTAAGGGGCAATTCATAAAGAAGGGCACCTTAAACCTGCTATTCTTGGCTCAAAGAACAAGCACCTCTACTTCCCCTTTTCTACGGAAGCATATTGGAAAGTTGCAGAAGTGGGCATTGCAGACTGTGTGAGGCTACACAGATTTGTAAGATTTATAGGGGTTACATTCTTCCTAGAGTAGGTGCTAGTTAACCATACAGGAACTCTCTTGCAGAGCATTCAAAGAAGCATGCATTTTACGGTTCAATTATTCAGAGATAATACAAGTGTGGTTTTGTATGTATACAAGCTGCCACTTTTAAGATACCATTGGATATAATTCCAGACCTCGTTCAATGTGTTTACACATATACTACATGTTTCAGGGTATGTACATATATAATAATATACAGATTCCTCTTCTATGACCTTGAGCACTACCTGCTGAAATAGCACCAGAGGGGTCTATCCACCTTGGGAGAGGGGGAATCAGTGGAGTCTGTCTAAAATTGGAAAAAAAGATCACTGAAGCTTATTAAAAGGCCAGTCAGCTCATGTGTTTCTGCAGCTCGGCTGAGCAAATGCTGTTGCACGTTAGAGAAACAGGCTCATTTGCTTTAAAAGTCACATCACATTCCAAAGGCAGCTGAGATCTGGAGGTGGAGTTGTGACTTCTGTATTTCAGGGTTGGAAGACAACTTGACAGAGGTCACCAGTCACTTGCTCCCCTGCCTAGGGTGTGAAGTGGACACACTACTGTGCTTGATGTAATGTCCGCAGCCCCATGAGGGTATAGCTCTTCCTCCTTTATTCATGAAGCAAGTCTCCTAATAAAGTCTTAGTGCTTACAAGTGATTACTTGAAAGCACTTAGCAAATATTAAATGCTAAGACTTTTGGAGTGGTAGCCAAGATGGTCAAGAGCCCTGTATTTGGCCATGCTTCTAATGACCACAACAACACTGGCACAAAGTGGAATGAATTCCTTGACACGAAACTCAAGTCTAACCTTAAGTTCAATCATGTTCATGGAAGTCCAGTTTTATATTTACCCAGAACTATCAACATTCTGATCTAACAACTACAGATGAAATTTGGCATTTATGTAAAGATAAAATAAGTTGTTACATTTATGTAAGGACAAAATAACAGGGATAAAGAAGTTTGAGTAACCTGAAAACAATCTTCATTGTTTTTCCTTCAACTGTAACTCTAAATGAGAACTAAATTATACCAATATTAACAAAGGGATGAAAAAGAGTAGAAGCTGAAGTTGAACCATCTCCAGAGAGATAGTCTGTTCCTTAAGAAAACCAGCAGAAGGAAAACTTTAGGGATAAATACCACCAAAGGCTTTTAGAACCGACTGCAGCATTTTTAGGAGTCTTCCGCAATCATCACTCAAATGCCAGTAATCACAAGGGGAAAAAAACACTGCAAAAACAGAAAACTCCCAAATCAGAAACAAGGACTTAGTCTCTTTGTAACTGCAAGTAGCTAGTAATTACTTACATTTAGGATGATCCTGACATGGTGATTGTAATGGCAAAAAAAAAAAAAAATGTATGTACTACTTAACATCATGTCTGGAACAGAATCAACATGCGGTAAGTGGTAACAGCCATTATATTCAAATTTATCATTACAGTCAACAGCAAAGAAAAGCAGAACTAAAGCTGAGGACAAACTACTATCTAAATTCAGCAAATGACAATTCTGTTCTTAGTGGGTATAAGGATGTTGGTGATGATGTCACTCTAAAATAGAGAAGAGCTAAAAAATATAAGACAAGAGGAGTAAAAGAAAGATGAGATCCTTTCTAGGTTGGGATTTAATATTAATTCTAAAGACACACCAAAAAAGCCACATGCACTCTCAGTCCTCAGCTGCAATCTAGAGGCCTCAGTGCATCCCACTGGCAGAATCAACTAGACCGCTCCTAATCATAGGCTCTGTCTTCAAGTATCCTGCTGATCAAGAGTTAAATCTCTGCATCTGAACTACTGGGTATTTACCCCAAAGATACAGATGTAGTGAAAAGAAGGGTCATCTGTACCCCAATGTTCATAGCAGCAATGGCCACAATCATCAAACTGTGGAAAGAGCCAAGATGCCCTTCAACAGACGAGTGGATAAAGAAGATAAGGTCCATATATTATACAATGGAATATTATGCCTCCATCAGAAAGGATGAATACCCAACTTTTGTATCAACATGGACAGTACTGGAAGAGATTATGCTGAGTGAAATAAGTCAAGCAGAGAGATACAATTATCATATGGTTTCACTTACTTGTGGAGCATAAGGAATAACATGAAGGACATTAGGAGAAGGAAAGGAAAAGTGAATTGGGGGAAATCGGAGGGGGAGACAAAGTGTGAGAGACTGTGGACTCTGAAAAACAAACTAAGGGTTTGGGAGGGGTTAGGTGAACCTGGTGGTGGATATTAAGGAAGGCACATATTGCATGGAGCACTGGGTGTGGTGCATAAACAATGAATCTTGGAACACTGAAAAATTAAAATAAAATTAATTTTTTAAGAAATCTCTGCATCCGAGTAGTGCTCCCAACTAAGAAAATGAAAAAGAGATCTTCCCTGATTAAGGAAATCACAGGTGTTGCAGTATGTTAGCGTTTGAAAAAGACATTGTAATATAATACAGTTCTTTAAAATTTTATGTAAATATTCCTAAATTATCCTGTGATTACTTTTTTTTGAAAATTAAGAGACAATGATAAGAACTATAAGAAATGTCTCCTAATTTCCTTTCCTTTAAAGTAACACAAATTTTCTCATTTTCCATCACTGACATCACAAATATGTGTCTCTATATGGCACACCAGTTGACTTATAAGAAATCCTCACACAGGGTCACTGGGATCCAAAATTGTACATCCTTATTTGGGCCAAGTTTTAACTTTTTCATGTCCATATAAAAATAATAGTACAAAATTTATCTGGCAAAGTAAAAATTACTTTTCCATTTTTATTTTCATAGATATTTATAATCTTTTGTAAAAAAAAAAAAAAAAAACAGGTGTGAAAAATACTGAAGCTTCCAAAATGTTCCCAGATTTCCCTTGCTGTACAACATATATACTATTACTAAGCAGGAAATATATTCTGTCTGATAACTATTCTAGATAAATAAAATAAATTTGAATTCTTATTACAAAAAATATTGGACTGATGAAAATTTAAAAAAAAAAAAACTTTCTCAGCAAAGCCTGGAATCAAGCTTAAGGACCCGAGGTATTTTAGTAAGTCACCTAAAATAAAAGGGAATGAAATGCACAAGGATGATCCCTTGATCTCTCTGAACCAACTCATATTAAACATTTATTATCCGACTTCTTGTTCAGAATCTCAGAGCTAAATAAGACACAGGCCCTGGTCTCAAGGAGCTCACTATATAATATGGAAAGTAAGAATAATGGTAACTTTATACTACTTGGCACTGTCCAAAATACCATGGTTCCTTTTACTGTTTCTTTACCAACCAAGGGCTTCATCTAGCAATTTCCTGAAAGGCTTCTCTCATTCTGGAGAGTTGCCTAAAGAATATCTCCAGACATTGCCTCTGGGACACATTCAACCTGCCTTGCCTATGCCATTTCCAGACCTTTGCTTCATACGTTGCTTTCTGTCTCCACTTCCAACTTGGTCTTGCACACTTTGGAGCTTCTTTTTCTACCTGAGCTCATCCTTGCCTAGGATTTAGAAACTGGTTTTCCTTCAAACCACACCTCATGGTTGCCTTCTATTCTCACTCATTCCCTGATTGGAATGGATCTTGGAACACCAGCTGGGCCTGAGCTCTGGGCATTCTCTCATTCCTTTTGGAAAGTCAGGGAATCTTCTCAAAGAACTCAACATAATGAAATGAGGTTTAGAAAAATGCAGGAACACTTAAATTGATCCCACAGGGACAATGAATTGCCAAATGCCTCAGCATCTCAGAGTTAATGGCAATGATGACAGCCATCATTTATCCTTAGGTATATCCTTATTTACAGATAAGGAAATAGGTTCACATGGGTTAAATAACTTGCCCAAATTTCATACAGCTTGTGAATGTGAAAGATGGAGCTAACATTCAATCCCAAATTCATTGAGCTCTAAACCTTACTCCATGTAAGATCACATAGTTCTTATTTTGTTCTATTTTTTTAAGGACAATATCACCAATATCACTAGATTTAATTAGACGGCAAATACTATAACAGAGGCACTCAAGGCCACTGTCATTCAAGATAACTGCTACTCTTAGTTGCTTACTATGTGCCAGGTACAAGGCTATATTCTTTATAAAAATCATTTCATTTAAACCTCAAAAATAACCATAAGATACATACTACTGTTATTTTCATTTTACAAATGAAAAGAAAAAAACCAACGCTCAGAGAAGTAACTGGCTGACGTTCCAGAGCTATTAAATGGTAGAGTCAAAATACCTTGAATTCAGAGCCTATGATACTGATGATCATGCTTCCCCATCCTACCAACCCACAGCTTGACAGATGTGAGGGAATCCAGTCTCAAAAGGGCTTTACCCATTCTCCCTTGCTTGGATGGCATCTCTCCCCTCCTCACCATTCCTCCAGCTTCCAACTCAATATACAAGATCAACCTTTGCTGACATGAGATCTTACCCATAAATATACCTGGTAAAAATAGGTCCCCAAGCAAAGTCTGAGTTAGACTTTCCTTAACTCTTTCCATGCAGAGGTTGCCTACATTCTGTAAGGACATATATCTTGGTATCATAACATAGAACATCTACAATCTGTTCCAAAAACTGGAGGAGATATAAAATATAAAATGTCTAAAAGGCATGAGCTGGCAAGAGAGAGAAACCCTGATTAGAAAAACTGGATACGCTTGACCGTGGCAATGATATATTGTAATGTTGTTTACATGACTATTACTCAGATTGTCATCCATCGACCTCATTGCCTTAGAATCATTTGGGATAGTTTTAAATGTAGATGCCTAGACCTCCCTATGTCTGTCTCCAGAAACTGTGGAGAGCAGATGAGGCTCAGGCACTGTATTTAACAATTAACAAGCTCCCTGGTGTTTTGAATGTAGATGCGCCCCAGAACCACGCCCACGCTGTGCTTATATAACCTCAAGTATAATTTGTATTTGCAACTGTTTGACAAATTAAGGGATAAGATTTACGTTACTTCAGAACTGACAGAACAATGTATTATTCTTATTATCAAAATAGATTATAGATTATTATCAAAATAATTATAGATTATAGATGCTCCGGATTCATCCAAAATTTATATACTTCAGTTGTCATAAAGGCCCAGCATGTGCCCACCCCCACCCCACCAATACCTCTAAAAGTAGCAAAATAAATCAGGTCGAGCACATGTTTTTTGCTTATGATATCATACTGATTTTTAAACACATCAGTCCAAGTACTGCAGAGAGATGCTCATCAGTACTTTGAGAACAAAGGGTTTTACGCTCAAAAAAAGCTTGGGAAACTGCCTTGCTAAATCCTTCTCCTGAGGATTCACAGTACATACTAAAGATCTGAGATGCTCCAGAGTGCAAAAGAAACTTGCCAACTTCGTTTAATAGTTAACAAACAAACTTATTTGGGTAGAGGGCAATCTTTTTCTTCTTTTTGGCTTATTCTTTACCACCAATTTGCTTTGCTCTGAATTCATGTACTCAACAGATATATATTACAAATATATGCTGCCACCATAAGCTAGGCAGTGTGTCTGATTCAAGGATAGAATGGTGAACTAGTCAGACAGACTCTTCAATGCCCACATTCATTACCGGGTAGAACTTGTCAAATCACGAAGTTTCCTCATAGCCCCAGGGGCCCTGATGCAATACAGTTGGCTTTATTGCCTCAGTTCCACCACTGAACTGACCTCAGTTACAGTTTACAAGAGACTGAGAATCTCCAAACCAACTCAGAGCAGCTGCTAAACTGGGCTTGAAAGAGGGGGCCCCCAAATAGTTGCATACCCAAGTTGCTCCAAGTACAGTATCACAGGACCCATCTCGCTGTACTTGAGAGCACAAAGGCTGTGCAAAAACAGGCATTTGAACTAGTTGTTGAAAAAAATTTAACACATAGATTTTATACTGGACGGTAGTCCTCTTCAGGGCATGGAATACTGCCAATGGTCTGTAAGGCTGTTTCAAATGTCCACTGTCAAATGAAGTAGGTAATTGCAGTATTTATCTGAGAAATCAGGTGGACTATGCTTTGTTTCATACTTCTGTTGTTGTCAGACTATTTTCCTCCTGAAATAAGGGACACTGAAAAAGTCCACTAAAGGGGCTGGTCTTCGTATTACTCATCTCATTGCACTGAGGAATGCGAAATCATTGGATTATGTAAGAATTGATTTGGGGGGTTTATTTCAGTGACCATTCCAACGATAGGTACTTCAGGCTGTTAGTTCTATACTGTGTATGTCCTCACATGTGTTACAATTCAGGTGACCATGATTTTGTTTTTGCAAACAATGCTTTCAAACATGGAGAACCTGCATCCTTTAAGAAGTTTTATGATTTTAGACTCTCCCTTAGTTCTCTCCTGTGGCAGAGGACATAGTAGCAGGAATTTAAGAATTGAAATGGGATCAAAACCGAGATCACTTGCCCATTCATGTACCAATCTTTCTCCGTTGTTATGTATTTTATGTCATCGAGGTATAACTTCACCATGCATACTTAAGCCTGCGACAACAGAAGATGCTGATAACCCTCAGGAAGAATAAGCTGACTCACTTTGGCACCCTGAATTCCAGATGTCAGCTGGATCTGCCCTGCTCATCAACAGTGATACTGCTGCCCCATCACCCACACATCTATATTATGGCTATTAGCTTTGAATGCCCATGTGTTGCTCCCATTTTTATCTGGTCAAATAATGGAAGGCTTTGTTTTGGAATGTGAACAAAATGGGCAAAATCAGTCACCTAGACCAAACCAAATATGTTGGCTTCTTTGAAAATGTTTGTTTCTTTGAGGCCACAGCATTGTTTTCCCTCTATTTATTCAAGTATTTTTTAGCAAAAGTATCCTGTCAGAAACTCAGCCAGGTGCTGGAGGTCCAACAGGGAAAATAAGACAATGCCTGAAATTAAAAGTACATGTTATTAAGCCATATAAGGTTTGATTCTGAGTGTGCAAAACTGAGAGTCTTAGTTTTGAAGTTGCTTGATAGTTTGGGTCATGTAGGACTACCAAACACTCCTATCACTCCTACCCCAGCCCACTTTGGGGATATTTATGGAATCCTAACTCTCAGCTGAAGGACTTGCAAAAGGAAGACTATGTAGAAAATATGAAGAAAAAAAAAATGAGGCTCATTTGGGAGGAAGACTTTTAAAAAAAAAAAAGGTACCTGAAATGGAAATGGAATTAGGTGATGTAATCCCTTCTGCAAAGGAATATGGTGCACAAGGTCATGTCTAAAGGTTGAGAAGTCTCTACCATGAGCCAGTCATAAGAGGTACCACTCGGCCAATGTAAAGTTTACCATTTAACACAAAAAATGAAAAAAATGGAAGTTGTGCTTTGCCTTTTATACTTTGAATTTTGAGAACTACCATCTGGTTTTAAACAAGGAAAAACAACACGAATAGGAAATCAGTATTCCATTACCAAATGGCTAGATTTCAGTTTTTTTAGTAGAAAGATTTGAAATTTTTTATATCCATCATTTATTTACCTTTTAACATGCAGGTTTCTTATTTGTATTTATTATTTTTCAATGAATAAAATCATAAAATCCATATTGAATCTTCTAAAGTGCTCTTAGAGAGGACAGTACCACTACAAGTGGAGTATAAATGCAGTATGTGTATGTATTTGCACACAGAAAACTTTATAGCACTAAATAATTCATCCTTGTAACTTGTTTGTGATAGCACTTTATGAGGTGGCTTTAAGCAAGAGGTAGAAGAAACCAGAGCTATTTGTGTTGTTCTCAAAAGAATAAAAGCTTTTTCCGGGAGTTCTCTGATGCATGTAATGTTCAAGATTTACAGAAGTAGCACCCATTTCTTTTTGAAAAAAAAAATTTTTTAAAATTACGTTGCAAAAGTGCGTGTTTCCTTAACAGAGCTGATGGTTCACTGTGTTCCACCAAGAGAAATGGCCTAGAATTACTAAAGTCAACTCTTTCTCCCGTGCCCTCTGTTCATCATGGTCCCTTCCTCTACTGCATATAAATCCTGCAGTTCCCAAGGAGGCTCTGCAATCAAGGAGAGCTATTCACAGTCTCACTGGTCAGCTTTTCCTGTTGTTTACACCGCTGGGAATTCCACCAAATGCTCCAAGTATTCAGGAATATTGACAGGTAACTAGAGGATGAAATCCTCCTTCTTTTCCAAGACAAAGCTGCTTCATTACCAAATCTAGAGTTTCCTTCTGTCCCTTCCTTAACATCTGCAGCCTGGCTTTCCCCCATAGGATGTGAGTGTCCCAAGATCCTGTCTGCATGTTCTCCCCTCTCACAGTGCTGGACTCTCAGTCACTCCCTTCTTTCTGACCCTCCCCACTGACCCTTCCCCATCATTTCTCAAGTCAGGTTTCCTCCAACATGTCTGACTCTCCTTCTCAGCATGTCTTGCCTTCTTGTCCTTTAAATATTTCTGCTCCTGGCGTTTCATCCCCAGTCTTCTTTCCATATACTCTCCTTAAGCTAGGATTCCTTAGATAGGACATCTCTCCTCTCTGGTCCTCAGTCTACACATATGTGGAGGGAAAAATATATTGGGCTGGATAATTTTTGAGGCTTAATCCCCTCGTCAAATTCTGTGATGATAATTCAGAGAGAAGAAATGACAGTGGAGAAAGAGAACTACATGTCCCAGATTGGAAAAACGTGAACTCAGGAGAACGAACCTCAGGACGGACATCATGAGAAAACTGGGTTCCAAAGCTCAGAAGAGACCAGGGCGGGTCTCACAGTGAGGACCCAGCAACCTTGTGGCTCTCATCCCCTTGGGCCCCATTGAGCTTCTCTAAGGAATATCACAGGCAGCTTGGAAAGCAGAAATAAATCACACAAGGGAGGCCTGAGATGTGCCTGGGGAAGGGGTCTGAATGTACTTCTTTTTTTTTTAAGATTTTATTTATTTATTTGACAGACAGAGATCACAAGAGGCAGAGAGAGAGAGGAGGAAGCAGGCTGTCCACAGAGCAGAGAGCCCAATATGGGGCTCCATCCCACGACCCTGGGATCATGACCCGAGCCGAAGGCAGCGGCTTTAACCCACTGAGCCACCCAGGCGCCCCTGAATGTACTTCTTGTCCTTCCTTCTTGATCCAGAAAGAGACAAGCAAGGTAGAACCAACACTCTCTCAAAGGCTGCTCACAGCTCACCTGGTGTTGCTCCAGGAATTGCAAGCATCAGACACCTGACTCCACTATTCAGTTACGGTTCACCCAAGAATTAAAACTAGCTAATGTATTCTTTAATCAAGGACTCTCTAAGATAAACAAGAGGCTGCTTGATAATGTAAGTATTCTGGAATGAAAACTCCACACACATGGTTTTGGGTAACTTATACATGAAAGTTATAAAGAATATTCACTGGAGGGGGGGGTGTCTGGGTGGCACAGTTGGTTAAGCATCTGACTCTTGGTTTTGGCACAGGTTGTGATCTTAGGGTTGTGAAATCGAGGCCCGCATTGGGCTCTGGGCTGAGCATGGAGTCCTCTTGAGTTTCTCTCTCAAATAAATAAATCTTTAACAACAACAAAAAAAGAATATTCATTTGGGAGCTGAATAAATATCCAGCTATTCCCCATTAGGGAGCCGGTATGAACCTTCACCAGTTGTGACTCAAGGCTTCTGCTCTGTTTCCCAAATTCAACCTTGCCTGCACTTGTGTCTCTTTGTATTTGGGGGCCCTTAACGCTATCCTCTGTCACTGCTGTCGAAGAGTGCCAATGCCGATAAATCTACAAACACCTGGAGCACATGACTTGTTACGTAAGGGTTAATAATTATAAGGCTATTATTACAAGACCTGTTCCACAAGGTTCAGGTTCCAATAATGTCTTCTCTTCTTTTTTCCCCACTTGGTCACATTTATTTAGAATGGCGGTTCTCAACTGGGGAACCCCAAGAGACATTTGGCCAAGTCTGGAGACGATTTTGGTTGTCACACTGGCAGGATGAGGTGGTACTGGCCTCCAGCAGGTACAGGTCAGCAATGCTGCTAAACATTCTACAGTCCACAAAACAAAGCCCATAAAAAAATAATCATTTGACCCAAAATGTCAACAGTGCCAAGGCTGAGAAACTCTTACTGATGACTCAGAGAATCATCTATCAAGATCCATGGGAAGTCCAGTATCAGTCACCCAGGGACTATCTCTCCCCTTCCTTCCCCACCTTTTGAGGGTTTAGAGAAAGCCTGAGAAGAGACCCGTGGAGCCACTAGTTTGCCTCTCTGTGGTTACTTGACATTGCTCAGGTGGCCACACGGTACCAGCGGTCTGACATATAAGGGGTTAACCCTTACCTCTAGTTTGCCCACAACAACCCCTGGTTAGCACCAGAAATATCTTGATGTTGCCATCAGGATCTGGGACTACCTAAAAGTTTTCTTTTCATTCTCTAGAAGTGAGGAGAGCCAGGGCTTTAGTCCAGTTATGCCTTCATGAACCTCCTAACGGGGTAATTCACTATGCCTTTCAGTTTTGGCCGAGGAGGCCACGGCAGTGAAAAACAAAGCACGTAGTAATTTCCTAGAAGGCCCATCTGCTTGTTAAATTCTCAGGAACTCCCCTGCTTCTGGTAATGACTTGTTTCACTCTTGCTGCCTGGCACTGTCTGGGCCTCTGTCTGACTACTCCCAAACTGGGGCCTCTGAGTCTTGAATTCTGCCCCTGGGAATACGGCACACATTTTTATCAGCCCTATGGGAATGGGAAATATGAGAAGATCGGACCTGTTTGGAGAGAGGGTAGCCCTGGATACAATGGCTGACCACAGCTCTTCCGTGGCCCACCTGCCGCTACACATCTTCATCGTCGGTGACAATTTGAGATTCTCCCATTGGCCCAAGCAGTATGCAATGTGTGCCAAATCCAGGTCTTTATCAAAATACTTATGTCATGGAATTGTAATGATCTGTGTACCCGTTTATTTTCCCCAAGGGCTTCTAAGCTCTTTGAGGAAAAGACTGTGTCTTAGTCATCTACAAAGTCAGCACAACGCCCAGTGCCTAGAATGTAGGGAGCAGTCAGAATTACAGAAGGAAAAAAGCGGCTGAATGAAATATTTCCAAGTGAAATATCTGTGAGGATTTGTAAAGAAAAGTAGGATGGGAACAGCTCTCCAGAATTCACAAGGTGCTACTCTATACAAGCGACATGAAAGATCAGCACATAATCTTCTGAAGCTTTTTTTTCCTGAAGATATTCTTTTCTTTTCTGAAGATATTTTTTTTCTTTTGTGCTGTCCTTTGGAAATTGTGACAGCAAATAAACTCCTGTGTCTTTTATTTTTAGAAGGCAGTAATAAAATGTCACATGTCATCATCTGAATTATTTGTCTCCCAAGGTTAGTTGAAAAACTTACCTGTAAGTTAAACAGCAGAGATGCTGGGGGAAGCTTTCAGAGGCTTGTTAGAGCTCTCCAATCTCAAGGAGAGAATGATGACATGAAAGTGTTCTATGAACCTATAAAAGCAGCTTCTCTCCAAACACCCACTTTGATGTAAAGACAGCTTAAAACCTGCCTGCTTTTAGAGATGGTTTTCAGTTATATAAATGATCTTTGTACTGGTCTCATTTAGCCCAAGGTGAGGGAACAAGCGTGCAAGTGTATTTCATTAACAGGACTTCCAACTTTACACCATTGGGTATATTTGATTCACAGGAGTAGAAATGGATAAAATCAATTTTGCACTAACATTTTTTTTTGGATTCTTAGGTTCTTATTATCAAACTGTTGAACCACCGGAATTAAGTCTCTAGATTAAGTTTGAAGTCTTTATTACAGCAAATTATAACCTATGTTGGAATCTCCAGTTACCTCAGAAAGTGGCATAAAATTATCAATAGAATTTATTTTTATTTTAAAAGATTGTCCTGGGATGCCTGGGTGGCTCAGTTGGTTAAGCAGCTGCCTTCGGCTCAGGTCATGATCTCAGCATCCTGGGATCGAGTCCCACATCGGGCTCCTTGCTTGGCAGGGAGCCTGCTTCTCCCTCTGCCTCTGCCTGCCACTCTGTCTGTGCTCGCTCTCTCTCTCTCTAACAAATAAATAAATAAAATCTTTAAAAAAAAAAAAAGATTGTCCTTTATTGAGCAAAAACAATGGACCCAAGTGAAGGTTGTAACATGAAAGTTTTATCATTAAAACCAATGTAATTGTTATTTATCTCAATTTACATCTCAGATGTGCAAATAAATATAACTTTATAATAATTATTAATAACTTGACCTAATTATCTATTTCTTATTTCACTATGATGGCAAAAGCTTAAGCTCAGGTAATTTGGGGTTCGCTCCCCTTGCCTTAGAGATGCGTCTAAGTTCTGAGTGACATACACAGTGCTATGGCATTTGAGGCAAGGAAGGGCCTCTAATCTGATCTTCAGTACCATATGCCCATGAAGATTTCTTCTGAGGTAGCTATTTCCTTTTCTGGTTCTCTGTCATTAATCTGCACAGATCACCACTGGAAAAAAATATCACTAGCTTTTCTCTACCTGCCCCCCTTTGGTCTGAGGGTTCTCTCTCCCCATCTCCTTTCAGTTTATGGGCACAAAATAGACTCTAATTTTCCATGTCATGCCAGGACACCAACATCTCTGCCAAACTGACCAAGACCCATTCTCTCTAAATTTACCATATCTGTTTCTTCTCTGAACCCCAGACCTCCTCCAGAAAGCAGGATATAGGATCCATCTTCTCCCTGAAACAATCTATCCCCTTTCTCCAGTTGGGGTAGAAAGGTAAACTCTTTTTCATTAACCCTAAACATTTCGTCCATGCCTAAAGTCTTCTCCAGTCACCTGAAAATTAGGCTTTTGGAGATAATGTCAATAATATTCCTTTGTTTCTATCTTCTATCCTGTCCCATCCCTGCCCTGTGCAAGGAATACAGAACTTCCCAGCTCCTTGAATGGGGCAGGAGTGGGAGGTACAGGAAAAAAAAAGAGAAAGCATCAGGAGGGAAAAAATAGCTTAGCATCTCAAAATGTTATCTCACCATACTTGCCACATTTACTGAGTTTCATCCCCTTGTCAATATTTTTTTTAATTGCCTCCTGTAGTTTGTGTGTTTTTGTTGTTGTTTTTCTGTTTACTTGTCTTTCACTCCAAGCGCAATGTTTTTCAGAAGACAGCCTTGACTGATTGTCACTGCTCCTCCTTACAACCCATTCAGATGCGGAAGGCAAGGCCTTGCAGTTGTATTCACTGTGTGAATTAGAGAGAAAGGCTTGCCATTTGAGGGTTGACAGGCTGAGAAACTGTTGCAGAGCAGGGAAGAGATGATTCCAGCTCCATCTGGCTTAGAGGATGTTTCATGAATAACTGTATAATGGCTCAAAGTTTTTCTGACTGTTTTTTCTGACTTTTGATTATCCTGGAGTAGGTATATGGAGAGGAGATCCATTACAGTTTTTCAATACCCTCCAGGGAGACTATTTTAGCGAAGTACATGTTATAGTCCTTTGTCTTCAATGATGCAATGAAAAGTCAGGCCAGATTCTGAACTAGTCTCTTTAACTGTCATTGTCATTGTTAATTTTGTTATTTTTTTCGTATTCTCTAGGATTCTCAATGAAGTTTTGGTGACGTATCTATTAGGCACATCTAATCTGCCACTCTATAAACCCAGATGTCTTAAAGCTGGAATTTTTAGCCATGTCTATCTAACTACAAACCCCCACACTTTCTGCTACTTTGTGTTGCCATATAAGGCAGGCCTTAAATGTAGTGCATTCAATTCTGCTCCTTAAACACTTGACTCTATTTCAAAATAGATTCTAATCTTTTATTATAACTGATTTGTATTTCCTGAATCCTACCTGGGGATCCAATAGCAAAAAATGTGCTTTGTACACTATGTGGCCTATACCTTGAAAAAAATATTGGTGGCTGGAAGTTGTTTCAAAGAGAAGTCAGTAAAAAGCATGCGACACATTGAACAAAAAACTTTAATAGGGGAGGAGTCAACATGGCGGAGAAGTAGCAGGCTGAGATGACATCAGGCAGCAGGAGATCAGCTAGATAGCCTATCAAACCATTCCGAACACCTACGAATCCAACAGGAGATCGAAGAGAAGAAAAACAACAATTCTAGAAACAGAAAATCGACCACTTTCTAAAAGGTAGGACCAGCGGAGAAATGAATCCAAAGTGACGGGAAGATAGACCCCAGGGGGAGGGGTTGGCTACCAGCAAGCGGCGGAACAACGGAGCACAAAATCAGGACTTTTAAAAGTCTGCTCCACGGAGGGATATTGCTCCAGAGGCTAAACTGGGGTGAAGACCTCACGGGGACAACGTGGACTCAGGTCCCGCGGGGTCACAGAAGGATCGGAGGTGTCTGAGTGTCGCAGAGCTCACAGGTATTAGAGCGGGGAAGCTGGCTGCGGAGACAGAGCCGAGGTTTCCTACTAGAGCCGTGGTCTGTGACACGGGCCAGCGCTCTGTGACACGGGCCAATGCTCTGTGCAAGGGGTCCCCACAAGATCCGGGGAGACTCCGACCCGGGAGAGCTCAGGGATCTACGGGGTTCGGAGACTCCAGGTGGGACTCTGCCAGAGACAGAGACGCTTGGTCACAAGCTGGGTGAGCTCGGAGCGCTCCCAGAAGCCAGTGAGACGGGACTGATTACGCACGATTTTCTCCAAGCGCGGCCGGAGGCTGGGGAGATGGGAGTGATTAAATGCTTTTCTCTGAAGGCCCACTGAAAACTGGGGCCCCTAGCTCTCGGCTCCTCTGAACCGGAGATTGGGAGGCCGCCATTGTCATTCCCGTCCTCCAGAACTCTACAGAAAGCCTTCAGGGAACAAAAGCTCCCGAAAGCGAACCTAAGAGGATTACTTAGCCCGGCCCCTGGTAAGGGCGGTGCAATTCCGCCTGGGGCAGAGACACTTGAGAATCACTACAACAGGCCCCTCCCCCAGAAGATCAACAAGAAATCCAGCCAAGACCAAGTTCACTTAACAAGGAGAACAGCGGATTCTTATCTGGACAAAATGACAAGGCGGAAAAACTCACCACAAAAAAAAGAACAGGGGGCAGGACCGAAGGCTAGGGACCTAATCAATACAGACATTGGTAATATGTCAGATCTGGAATTCAGGACGATGATTCTCAAGGTTCTAGCCAGGCTTCAAAAGGCTCCACTCCAAAACTGCTAGAGCTTGTACAGGAATTCAGTAAAGTGTCAGGATATAAAATCAATGCACAGAAATCAGTTGCATTTCTTTACACCAACAACAAGACAGAAGAAAGAGAAATTAAGGAGTCAATCCCATTTACAATTACACGCAAAACCATAAGATACCTAGGAATAAACCTCACCAAAGAGGCAAAGAATCTATACTCAGAGAACTATAAAGTACTCATGAAAGAAATTGAGGAAGACACAAAGAAATGGAAAAATGTTCCATGCTCATGGATTGGAAGAATAAATATTGTGAAAATGTCTATGCTACCTAAAGCTATCTACACATTTAATGCAAAGCCTATCAAAATCCCATCCAATTTTTTCAAAGAAATGGAACAAATAATCCTAAAATTTATATGGAACCAGAAAAGTCCTCGAATAGCCAAAGGAATATTGAAAAAGAAAGCCAAAGTTGGTGACATCACAATTCCAGACTTCAAGCTCTACTACAAAGCTGTCATCATTAAGACAGTATGGTACTGGCACAAAAACAGACACATAGATCAATGGAACAGAATAGAGAGCCCAGAAATAGACCCTCAACTCTATGGTCAACTAATCTTCAACAAAGCAGGAAAGAATATCCAATGGAAAAAAGACAGCCTCTTCAACAAATGGTGCTGGGAAAATTGGACCATTTCCTTACACCACACACGAAAATAGACTCAAAATGGATGAAGAACCTCAACGTGAGAAAGGAATCCATCAAAATCCTTGAGGAGAACACAGGCAGCAACCTCTTCGACTTCAGCCGCAGCAACTTCTTCCTAGGAACAATGCCAAAGGCAAAGGAAGCAAGGGAATAAATGAACTATTGGGACTTCATCAAGATCAAAAGCTTTTGCACAGCAAAGGAAACAGTCAACAAAACCAAAAGACAACTGACAGAGTGGGAGAAGATATTTGCAAATGTCATATCAGATAAAGGGTTAGTATCCAAAATCTACAAAGAGCTTAGCAAACTCAACACCCAAAGAACAAATAATCCAATCAAGAAATGGGCAGAAGACATGAACAGACATTTCTGCAAAGAAGACATCCAGATGGCCAACAGACACATGAAAAAGTACTCCACATCCCTGGGCATCACGGAAATACAAATCAAAACCACAATGCGATACCACCTCACACCAGTCAGAATGGCTAAAATGAACAAGTCAGGAAATGACAGATGCTGGCAAGGATGTGGAGAAAGGGGAACCCTCCTACACTGTTGGTGGGAATGCAAGCTGGTGCAACCACTCTGGAAAAAAGCATGGAGGTTCCTCAAAAAATTGAAAATAGAGCTACCTTATGACCCAGCAATTGCACTACTGGGTAGTTACCCTAAAGATACAAACGTAGTGATCCGAAGGGGCACGTGTACCCGAATGTTTATAGCAGCAATGTCTACAATAGCCAAGTTATGGAAAGAACCTAGATGTCCATCAACAGATGAATGGATAAAGAAGAGGTGGTATATATATACAATGGAATACTATGCAGCCATCAAAAGAAATGAAATCTTACCATTTGCAACGACATGGATGGAACTAGAGCATATTATGCTTAGCGAAATAAGTCAACTGGAGAAAGACAGCTATCACATGATCTCCCTGATATGAGGAAGTGGAGATGCAGTGGGGGTGGGGGTTAAGGTGGTAGGAAAAGAAAAAATGAAACAAGATGGGATCGGGAGGGAGACAAACCAAAAGAGACTCTTAATGTCATAAAACAAACTGAGGGGGGTGGGGAGGAGGGGGGGTGGGGAGAGGGTGGTGGGGTTACATTATATGTTTAAATAAAAATAAAGCTTAAATAGAAAAAAAACTTTAATAAAATATCTATAAATGTTTCAAATATATATAACTGGGAAATAATATGGTAAGAAAGGAAAGAATCCAGGTTTTGGGTCTTAATAGATGCAGATCCAAATCCCTACTCTTCCATCTTGAACAACCATTCTGAACCCTGGCTTTCTGATTTGTAAAATGGAGATGATGATATTCACTTTCTTTTCTTCTTTTTTAGAGAGAAAGTGCAGTGGGGCTAGGAGGGCAGAGAGAATCTTAAGCAGGCTCCAAGCCCAGCACAGAGCTTCATGTGGGACTCAAATTCATGACCCTGAGATCATAAGCTGAGGTAAAATCAAGTCAGACAGTTAACCAATTGAGTTACCCAGGCACCCCAATGATGTTCATTTTCCAGGGTGATAAGGAGACTGAGTGCTTTATGTCTAAAGCTTTGGACATACACAGAAGGTACATAAAAAATAGCAGTTGTCTTACCACATAAGATAACACTGATTCAAAGTAACAGAATACCTAATTCAGACTGGCTTAATTAATAATAAAGGAGATCTCTTATGTAGGTGAAAAGTTCAAATAGAGCGGGCTTCCCATGCAATTTAACATAGCAGTACTTTTAAAATTTATTTATTTATTTTTAATTCCAGTATAATTAACATACAGTGTTATATTAGTTTCAGGTGTACAATATAGCGATTCAACAATTCTATACATTATTCAGTGCTCATGATGGTAAGTCTACTCTTAATCCCCATTGCCTGTCTCACCTATCCCCACCACCTACCTCCCTTCTGGCAACTACCAGTTTGTTCTCTATATTTAGAAGTCTGGTTTTTTGTTTGTCTCTTTTATTATTGTTCACTTTTTTTATTTCTTAAATTCCACATGTAATACAGCAGTTCTTGATGCTGATCAGGAGGCCACCTGTTCACTAAATTTGGCTTGGGTTTGCTCTCCTCCTTCTAGTCAGCTTTGTGTTGAAGATAACTTCCCTTGTGCTGACAAAAAGAGTTTACCTTTTTTTGTCTCCTTTTCAGGGAGAGACTGAGTATTTGTTCCAGAATTACTAGCAGAAGTCTTGAGATCACTCTGATTTGTCACTCCACAACCAACTGGGCAGTGATTGGCTCAGCTTTAGGACTCTGCCTGGGAGTAGGATCCAAGACACCTTTTCTCTATCAAATCTCTACTCTCATTTCCCTTCTATTTCTCCCCCACAACCACAACACTCCTTCTAAGAAAACCTGTTCCCGCTTGGATTTGGGAGATGGAGAAAGAAATCCTCTCTCTTCAAACTCTCAAATATCTTATGTGTGCCTACAGTTCTTTATAGATTTCCAAAAATTTAGGTTTTAGAAACCAAAGCCAGAAAGTTCTCTTTGTTTCTGTTTTACCCCAGCATATCCCTCCTCTGTGACAATGATCACTTGATATTTAATTTCTAACTCCTAAAATCAAGGAGTTAGAAAGTCTTGCAATTATTTACGTCAAACACAGTTGTCTGTGGAGACAAGATACACTACACACATAATACACATTTCAGTAATGGCCAGCATTTTCATCGTGGTGTGACTTTTCTTACAGCTGCCTCAGGATTAGCAATAAATTCTAAGAACTACTTTGCTGATACAGTTAAATAAAAAAGGACATTTTTAATCTCTAGCCAACAGGTACAAGGACTTGAACACGCACAAAATCTTGATATACTCCCCAAGGAGTCCTTGTGGGAGCCCCACTAGCTCTTGGTTTGGATTCCTATTAACTAGTATGGCTGAATCTAGATACTCTAGCTTTTGTCAGCTGTTTGGGACTTGATAGCTGAACCCAACAATCTTTGTTTGGGATTCTCCTTTGTTCTTGTAGCTTAAAAAGAAAACCAGCAACAGCAGCAAATGACTGAGAGTTTAAAAAAAAAAAAATGCAGCTTTTTCAATTCCTTATCATTGGAACCAGAACTATATTAGATACTTCTCTTGAGATATTTTGGCTATTATTGTCCAAACACAACATTGCTTAAACAGATCAACACTGCTTCAACAGTAACCATCAAACAACTTTACTCACAGAAAGACAAACAAAACTTCCTGGCTTATAAAATGACCCATTTTTTGTCCCCAAACTTGAAAGACTGGTAATATCATAATTTATGTATGGCATTAAGCATATACTCTATACATGCTATCTTTCCTTATCAGTATTATTATATGAAGAAAGCTATAAATTCTTCCTAAACTCCTGGTCTGGGCCTTCAAATCTGTTTTCTCAATACAGCCCCAGTGGGTGGTGGTAAGAGTTCGTAGTAGAGACCATAACCGAAATTGGATACATGGAGCTTTTCAGTGTTGCAAATAGGGGAACTAATTTTACCAGGTCATTTTAAACACTGTCCTATGTTGATCAAGTTGCATTATATAGGTGCTAATGCTGGTTTTGGGTGAAATTTTAAGATAGGGTCCCTTATTCAAAATCGCCTCATTTAAGAAATTTAAGAAATGATAAGCCAAGGGAAAATATATAAACTTTGAAGAAGAAGTAATCTTATAGTTTATAACTATAGTCTTCAAGTACCTTTGAAGATGACAAAATACCTAGAAGTTGCCAAAACCTAGATGAGAAGTCTGGGGTCCAGGTATATAACTAAATATGTGGACAACCCACGACAGTAACATTTCTGACACTGGATTCATCTTCTGTACATAGAATCCTTTTAGCCAGGCTTTTTCCTTTAAGAGTTTGCCTGTAACAATGGTTGGCACAAAATCGATACTTAATATGTATGTGTTGAATGAATACACAAATTAATGACCTACCTTCAGATTTAGGTGTGTTCTGGCCCTCCAATTAATTTCAGCCCAAGCAATGGCCTCCAACATTAGAGATTTTCAGACAGACCTGCAAAGATGCTAAAATGAAAACAGATGCCCTGTGAGTCACATGTTAAAAGAGTCACACATTAACCCAGAAGAGATTAAGCATATAGGCATGCTGCCAAACCCAATCCCAATCTATCAATTCAGAATTGCTGAAGGTAAGTGTAAAAATGGGAGTCATGGGGGGAGGAAATGCAACATGAATTTCTCCTGCATTTTCATTAGGCTCTCCAACCTGGGACATTCAAATGCAAATTACAAATACCGAGGAGAAAACAAGTCCTGAGCAGACCAAACAGGTAAGTGTTCTATGTCATTCTGTGAATCCAACCTCATCCATCAATCTACTACTGTAAAGCCCTGGACGAAAAAGAAAGCCCCATCTCCTTCAGGCTCCCAGCCTGCATTCAGCTGCCCCAAGTCTAATGATCTGCACTGGCCTCTTCCCTAAGGTGTGCACTCCAGCCCTGTAGCCACCAGAGACATGATAAAACTATAGACCAACAGTGGTATGAGTAAAATATTAAGTAGGCCATCAAAGTAACCATTTTTCCAAGGAGTGTTATATTGTCAACTGTGTATTTCACAAATCAGTTTTTCTAATATGAGTAGTTGTAAATTCATCAAAACAACAAACTGATTTAATAAAAGGAACATGGCAAGAACAAAAAACAGGAAGGAAGAAAGGGAGAGAAAGAGGGAATGAGGGAGATAGGAAGGAATTTAATTTTCATTTTCTTTTCCATTTTAAAAACATTACAGGTTATACCATTCACCACTTTCTAGGAGGCTGAGTAATGTCATCAACCCTTGACTTCTAAGTTATAATTTGGAAATAAAAGAAATCTTCATTTCTTAAAAAACTACGTAAATAGATCTCTCAAAGTAAGTCAAATCCATGAGCTGAATTATTCACAAAACTCAAATTGACTTTATTTTTTCATGTAATTTCATCTTTCAACTCCTCTCATTTATGCCCCCCAAAACCCATCTTCCTTGATAACAATCATCATCTGGCTGGGCTATAGCCTTGTGAAAACAGTTATCAGCCAATTTATCTGCTGGTGAGAAATCCAGAGCATGACTGCCCTGAGAGATTTCGAGGAAATGAGACTAATTTACAAAGTCTTTCTTTATGTTTCCTTTCAGAGTAGTAGTAACTGTAGAATAAATATTTATATTAGTAAATTTATATTAGTAAATAATAATTATTAAAATTATTTACTAATAATTTGTTTTATTTATACTTATTTTATTTATAAATATATTAGCAAATTTTATATTTACTATATTAATATTTATATCTATATTAGTAAATAATAATAATAGTTTTCTACCTCTTCTTTTGGTATTCAAATATAGTTTGAATTCAAAAGGCTTTATTTGAAAAATCATTGATTTCCTGGATTTAAGAGATTGTTGCCTGTGGGATCTCCCATTATCCACATCCCCACCAGAATGGTTCATCTGTTATAACTTATGAACCAACACTGACACATCATAGTCACCCAAAGTCTGTAATTTACCTTAGTTTATTCTTGGTGTTGTATATTCCATGGGTGTGGTCAACTTTATAATGACATATATCCATCAGTATTTTTACTGCCTTAAAAATCCTCCCTATTCATCCCTCCCAAATTTCCAACCCCCAATCTTTTTACTGTCTCCAGTTTTCTATTTTTCAGAATGTCATATAGTTGAAATCATATAGTATGCAACCTTTCCAGATTGGTTTCTTTTACTTAGCAATATGCATTTAAATTTCCTCCATGTCTTTTCATGGCTTGATAGCCCATTTCATTTTTTTTTAAAGATTTTATTTATTCATTTGACAGACAGAGATCACAAGTAGGCAGAGAGGCAGGCATGCAGAGAGAGAGGCAGAAGCAGGCTCCCTGCCAAGCAGGGAGCCCAATGAGGGGCTCAATCCCAGGACCCTGGGATCATGACCTGAGCTGAAGGCAGAGGCTTTAACCCACTGAGCCACCCAGGCACCCCTAGCCCATTTCATTTTAATGCTGAGTAATTCTTTGTCTGTATGTAACACAGTTTATTAATCCATTTCACCTACTGAAAGACATCTTTGTTGCTTCCACATATTGGCAATTATGAATAAATATGCTATAAGTATCCATGTGTAGGTTTTTATGTGGGCATAAATTTTCAATTCTTTTGGATAAATACCAGGTAGCATGACTGCCTGATTGTACCATAAGAGTATGTTTAGTTTTGTGAGAAACTACCAAACTCTCTTCCAAAGTAGCTGTACCATTTTCCACTCTCACCAGAAATTATTAAGAGTTCCTCCTGCTCCACATCTTTATCAACATTTGATGTTGTCAGTGTTCTAGATTCTGGCCATTCCAATAGGTATATAGTGGTACCTCACTGTTGTTTAATTTGTATTTCCCTGATGACATGTAATGTGGAGCATCTTTTCATATGCTTATTTGCTTTTATATGCCTTCTTTGGTAAGGTGTCTGTTATGGTCTTCAGCCAATTTTTAAATTGGGTTGTTTTTTATTATTGTGGAGTTTTAAGAGCTCTGTGTATTTCAGATAATAGTCCTTTGTCACATATGTATTTTGCAAATATTTTCTCTCAGTCTGTGGCTTGTCTCCTCATTCTCTTGACACTGTCTTTCACAAAGCAGAAGGTTTTGGTGGTGGTGTTGTTTCTGTTTGATTGTTTTTTGGGTCAAGACTAGCTTAGCAATTATTTCTTTCATGGACCATGCCTTTGGTGTTGTATCTAAAAAGTCATCACCATACCCAAGGCCATGTAGGTTTTCTCCTCTATTACCTTCAAGGAGTTTTATAGTATAGCATTTTACATTTAGTTCTGTCATCCATTTTGAGTTAATTTTAGTGAAGGTCTGTGTCTAAATTTTATTTTTTGCATGTGGATGTTTAGTCCAGCACCATTTGTTGAAAAGACCATCTTTCAAATGTTACAATCCACATGACCTATTCATTTCAACCACCCTTTGTCACTTGTCAAACAGGCTTTACTGAGAGTTGGTCTGCACTATATGAGGACCACAAATGAGGAGCAAATAGAGCAACTTACATGAAATCTCATTGTTGTCTTTCCAAGCATACTTATATTCATCCTGCTCTTAGCTTCCTATATTCTATATTTAAATTTTGCCATTATTTATTTATATTCTTGTTTTAAGCTTCTTCAGATTCTTAAGAAATCAACACCAAACAAACCAACCTATAAGATATTAGGTTTCTTATAGCTCAAAAGACATACTTAAAAACTAATGTTCTAAAGATATGATAGATTCCCTATTAAGAGATATACATGCTTAACATAGAAATGAGATATTATACATATTTTTTTAAATATTGTATTAATTCATTTGAAACAGAGAGATAGAGAGAGCATGAGCATGGGGAGAGGCAGAGGGAGAGGGAGAAGCAGACTCCTCGATGAGCTGGGAGCCCGAGATGGGACCCAATCCCAGGACCTAGAGATCATGACCTGAGCTGAAGGCAGACATTCAACCATTTGGGCCAACCAGGCACCCCAAGACATTACAAATCTTTAGCTCATTTCATCTTCCTTTGAGGGATGACACTGAGGGCATATGTGGGTGTGGCTGTCACACATGATTCATCACCACTGCTTAAGACTGTATTTGTTTTGTGAAGACAGTAGTTTTCGGAGTCTTCCTTTAGACTTTTGAATTCTCCCAGTCATATTTACCCAAAGTGGCCTGTTTTGAGACTATAATTTAAAATGATCATATAAGTTTATATTCTGTCTTTGTCCTTGGATTAGCCCCATTTGAACTCATCTAATACAAGCTGGTTTATTATCTAATGCAATCTATTCTCCACATATGTCCTTGTTCAGTTGTGCTCCATCCTTGCAGTCCTAATAGGCTTCACCAAAATTGCACTTTAGTTGCATATTTAGGTCGATGAAACAAATCAAAAACCTTCAGTGTGGCATCTTGGAGTTGATCTAAGTTTCCCAATCACCTAGGAAATAGAAAATTGCTCCTACTTGACAGATTTGTGTTTGGCATTGAGTTTAATGACACATTTACTATACTCTCAGAGGACATTCTTGAATATCTAATCATTCTACAAACTCTTTGGTCTAACACATTGCTGACAAGAGTATTACTTATGTAGTAAGTTAACTGATAGCTTTTAACAGTTTCATCCAGTGTAAAGAAGACTGCTACACAATCTCTGAGCTTTTGTGTTTTTAGTTTATGACCATAGCACTGTACCAATTTTCTAAAAATTACACCTTTGTGCTTTTTGATTTTTTTCCCCATTCCTCTTCACATATTTTGCCCATCTTCCTACCCCATTCCCCTCTGGCAACCACGAATTTATCCTCTGTATTTATGGGTCTGTTTCTGTTTGTTTGTTTGTTCATTTGTTTTGCTGTTTAGAATATACATGTAAGTGAAATCATACGGTATTTGTCTTTCTCTGACTCATTTTGCTCAGCATAATACCTTCTAGGTCCATCCAAGTTGTTGCAACCTTTCTGTTTTATATTAGCAGTATTGGCATGGCATACATTAGTAACAATTAATGGATTAATGTTATTAATGGTTGCATTTATTTTTTTAATTACCATCTTTATTGTTCTCAGAAAATAATTCCTGAACTTAATACTCATGCTCTTGAGAGAGCAACACCCAGTTATTTGTATTTTACCTCATACTGCTGTTACAAAGAAAAAAATAAACTCTTAAAATGAAGCACATAGAATAGTATATCACCTAGAGTAAGTTTTCAGGAATGTTAGCTATTATATGCATTTTAAAATACATAGTTGTTTCCTCAATTTTTAGCTGGGTTTGCTCTTTTCAGAGTATTAGTTGGTTGAAGTAATCATACCAAAATCATGCTCAGCTGATTCTTGAGAAAACATCAACCAATAGTATCTGATGGCAATGTAATAAAGTTATCCTCAACCGTACCTTAGGGAAATACACTGGCAGCCATGTTTAGCTGAGCCTTGAAGAAACACACCTAGGCCTTTGTAATGGAGAGGTATCTTATTCTGTGAGTGTTTCAAAGGCTGAGTCATAAGAAAATTTCTTAAAGCAATGACATAGTTTGTTTCATTGAATCTGGATAGACTGGGACTTGCCTAAAATATCTGACAGAGATATCTAATAAATAAAGGCTCATCAACAATCACTTACTAAAACAATAACTCAGTTTAATCATTTTTTATTGAGTACCTACTTTGTGCTAAGTGCAATAGAACCCACAAGAATAAAATGACATTGTTTCCGATTTTAAAAATTTCAGTGTTTTTGGAGATACAATCTTTTCAAAATACAAATGGCAGAAATATGGGGTAGAATAACTATGTCTGAAAGAAAAGAGCTCAGTGTTGGCTGAAATGGTTGAGGGGAGCTTTATAGACAAAGATGGGCATCAGATCATAAAGCCCAACAAAATAACATTGATTATCTTCCAGGTCTGAAGAGGTTAATATGGGAGGGATCACTTCTAGAAGCATGTATTTGTGGTAGGCATTGTTTAAATTATGCAGGTTAGTATACAAGTTATATATATAAGTTTCCTTTTGATTCAATTCACTCAACAAATATTTACTGAGCATCTAATATATGCCTAGCAAAGACACATCATAGGCAGCTTGTGGTTTGTTCAGACTTGTATAGTTGAAAGCTTCATGTGGGGTGAGGGATCCACTTTATGCAGGGCAACTTCATATCCCCGTATTTATATACCATAAAGTGCTAGCACATGAAGATGTAAATTCACATGGTTATCACGACAATTCTTACAGAAATATCATTGTCTAATTTTTCACTTTAAATCATCATGGGTGAGTTTCATGTTTTTTCAGTTTCAATGTCCTTTTTTACTATAGAGAATATTTTCTACAAAGATTCCTACAGCGTAGATAAAAATCTAATGATTTTCACAACAGTCAAATATAGGCCTACCAGGGTTTCATACCTCATGTTCAAAGCAGCAATCCTGAGATGATATTCTAAAATCACATAATCATATATTTACTCCTAAGAGCATACAATTTCTTTTTTGACAAAATATCTAAAATAAATGGGGAATTTCTTTAAGGTCAGGGACCAGTAAACCACTTGCCCCCCCCCCAAAAGTGTCTTAAGGCTTCATAACTTAAAGGAAGGAAGGAAAGAAGGAAGGAAGGAAAAGAAAGGGAAATTTAAATAGAGAAAACTAGCTTATGTTTCTCCCCTTTTCATACAGAAATACTGATCCTTCCATTCAAGTCAGAATAAAGTGGATGTGGACCCCCCACCAAAGCATGCTCCATGGACCAGAAACATCAGCAACAAGAGGGAACCATGTTAGGAATGCAGCATCTTGGGCCCTGCCTCAGACCAACTGACAGAATTCGCTGAATCTGCTTTCTACAAGATTTCCAGGTGATGGATACTCACATGATTACTTGAGAAGTACTTCTTTACAGAACATTAAAATATTTATGGATGAACTTGAAAATATGGTGCCAGTTAAGTCAGCCCTGTGTCCTCAGTTCCTTTCACAGTTAACTACATGCAAATTGGTCCTGCAAAATAGACAGGAATAGTGCTTTTATGTTGAAACAACAAAAGATTCTTAACCGGTATTGACAGTCCCTCTTCCTCAAATAAATATTGGACATTCACTTTTAAGATAACAGTTTAGAGATGACAAATTGCTTTCTTATCTAGGTAACCTAGATGAGCATATATAGTTGGCTTTCCCATCAACTGTTTCTTTTTTTAAATTAAAGTCTGAGGTATGAATGCAAGCTAAGAAATACAATAAACAATCAACTACATCATGATGAAAGGAGAATTGGAAAGACTGAGGCAGAAAGAAATACCAAGGAGGTTGAGAGAAATGGAGGGGCAGCAGAGTCAAAGCCAACAGTTTCCTGGAGCCCCTGCTTCCTTTCTTCTCAGGGTGCTCCTCTCAGACAACCTGCCCCCATGCTTCCAGGTGATGGACCCCCCGCAGGCTTCAGGATTATGAGGCCTCCATGCTTTAGGGTGATGGAGCAGAGCTGGAAGCAAAACTCTAAACTAGGTACACTCATTTATGAAACACTCTTTAGGGCAAATGAAATTAAGTCCACTATTATTTTAACTGGAGGCATCCAGCCTCTAACTGATATTAAAGCTCTTTTTTATTCTTCATGTAAATTCAATATAGTTAACATATGGTGTATTATTAGTTTCAGAGGTAGAATTTAGTGATGCATCATTTGCACATAACACCCAGTGCTCATTACATCAAGTGTCCTCCTTAAGGCCCATCACCCAGTTCCCCCACCCTTGACCCCACTCCCCTTCACCAACCCTCAGTTTGTTTCCTAGAGTTCAGCATCTGTTATGTTTGCCTCCCTCTATATTTTCATCTTATTTTATTTTTCCTTCCCTTCCCCTATGTTCATCTGTTTTGCCTCTTAAATTCCACTTATGAGTGAAATGTCTTTCTCTGACTGACTTACTTGACTTAGTTTGCTTAGCATAATATCCTCTAGTTCCACCCATGTTGTTGCAAATGGCAAGAGTTCATTCTTTTCAATGACTGAGTAATATTCCATTATATATAATATACCATGTATTTATACTATATATATACTATAATATATATTATATAAATTGTATATAATATATAATATGCATTATATATAAATTATATATGTAATATATCACACACACATATTCTCTCAGGATAGCTAAAATTAACAACTCAGGACACAACAAATGTCGGCAAGGATGTGGAGAAAGGGGAACCCTCTTACACTGTTGGTGGGAATGCAATTACAGTCACTCTGGAAAACAGTATGGAGGTTCCTCAAAAAGTTAAAAATAGAACTACCCTATGGCCCAACAATTCTACTACTAAGTATTTATCCAGAGGATAAAAACATAGTGATTCAAAGGGGCACATACACCTCAATGTTTATAGTAGCAATGCCCACAATACCCAAAAAGATATTAAAGCTTTAAAAAACCTAGAATAGAAGTGACTCTTTTAGTTTGGGAAGATTAATGATCAAAAAAAAAGTCACAGATTTAGCTTACAGTTGTTGTCTTTTTGCAGTTATTAGCTACAACTAACAATTCCTTATGAAAAAGAAGGTGCAAGCCATTGCTTAAATATAGGATTCTCCTCTTATGTAAAAGCAAATTTACAAAAATTCCAATCCAATCACTCACAGACTCAATCACTGTAATGAAGGCCAAAGAATTTAACATAAATAAACTATAATCACATAAATCATCAAGAAAAAAAGTAAAAAAGGGCCCTAATAATAGTGATGTCTTGACAAATGTTTAACAACTGGCTGGGAGGCGGAACCCTAAATGTAGCATTTTCCAATTTCTAGGACATAAATGTTCCAAACACAGGTGGTTTCAAGCTACCATTGTGATATCACAAGCACAGAATATGGGAGAGACTCACACAATTGGTTCTCAGAAACCCATATAAGATGATTCTCTGGCACACTCCTAAAAATAGCTAAATGTGCATATTTTTCTAGACATCAATGTTAAGCAAAATTGGTCCACAGATGTATTTCTTTATACCATGAGCAGTCTGGTGGCTCTACTGTTAATCAAAGGTAGCCAGGGCTAGTGTTTAAATTTCAGATGGACAAGCACATGAATTCTGAAGCCTAGCTTCACATTTTTTTATTTTTAGCATAACCAAAAAGGTCTTCAAAATCCTGCACTTTTATGATATCCCCCTGCACATCAATCACTCTCAAGCTGATGTTTTTAATACCTGTTAAAGTTGGAGAAGTACTTTGCATGTCTTATGTTTTGCTTTCTTGCCTCTTTTCCCCCTACTTTCTGTCACTACATTGGATATAATCATGAATTCTGAGGTTAGACATGGAGCAATAGCCATGAATATGTACACCTTGGGGTACGTCATCGTAATTTTTGACAGTAATATTCCTCAAGATCAGCAGATAGATTGAAGCTGAGGTGATTGCCTCAAAACTAATTTTAAGGTAGACGTGTATAGGATATGTATAAAGCAGATGTATAAAGTTATTTGTAAGAGATGATATTTTAATCCTATAATAGAAAATAATCTTGCTTATGAGTAAAGTTTAAAACATGAGAAATCACAAAGCTTTATTGCTATACATTGTGTCCAATTAATTAGACAAAATCTATTACACTTATTGTAGTACACACGAAAATGAGATTTCTCATTTGAAAGAGTATCTCAGTAACATTTACTTACTCATTACCTCCCAATCTTTCACAGAAATATTAATGATAACACATTAACAGAGGACAATTCACAAGGCCACTAAAAATTATGTCTGCCATGCAATCTAATGCCAGAATCTGAGATAAACCAGTGAAGTTATAAGAAGTATG
>ML109595.1:38986-58545 GCA_003697995.1 Taxidea taxus jeffersonii
TGGCATGGAGCATCCTAGGATATTTAACTATGGTTCTTAACATCCCTGAATACTGGGCAATGAAAGAGAAGACCTCACTGGATTCATGCCTGCTAGAAAATGGAAATTAATCCAGGACCTGTGTATAGGAATCTTCCCTCTTCCAAAGGGAACTGAGGAAGGGATTTGATCTCTGAACAAACAGCGAGAAGCACATAGGCCAAAGTAATCACCTTATTTGTTGATAAATATTAAGTCTAGATAGATGTTATCTTTAGCAAGGACAAGTAGAGAGGAAATGTCAATATGAAAAAATAAATATAAAACTACAGAACAAGAAGGAAAAGTAGCATCCAGAAGACCCAGAGAGGGGCATAGCTCTATATCATTAAGTGCAGGATCTATAAGAAAATTTCAAGTAAAGTATAAAAGATACATAAAACAAAACAAGTAATTTTAAAAGCTTAGATGAGAAGAAAGGGGGAATGGACAAGATAATGAGAAAGTGGGAAGACACAATAACAGAACTTAAGACCCCACTGAATAAGCAAAGAGCAGAACTGATGCTGCAGAAAACTGAAGGAGTGATGTGGGTAACAAATAACAAACTTGAAAAGCATTTTTAGAATGCAGGAAATAAGAATAAATATATATAAGTAATGAGAGAGACAATAATATAGAAGAAGAGAACAGAGAAAGAATATTTGGACATTTAGTGATATTTAGTGATTTTAAAAGAGAGACCAAAGCAAACTGAACTTCCTAAAAAAGAAATCAGAATAAATTAAAAAAGAAGTAATCAAAACTATAGTTTGATCAAATCCCAAAGCTGAGGAAAACTGAGCATTTTTTTAAAGGGTTTCTAAAGTCCAGGAAAAATTAGTTAAAGCAACACAGACTCTTATTTCTTGTGTTGTTATTTCAGCCACTCTGACAAGTGTGCGGTGTCATCTCATTGTAGTTTTGGTTTGCATTTTCCTGATGACGGATGGTGAACATCTTTTCATGCGTATGTTGGCCATCTGTATATCTCCTTTGGAAAAGTGTCTATTCATGTCTCTTCCCCATTTTTAATTGGATTATTCATTTTTGGGGTGCGAGTTTTAGAAGTTCTTTATATATTTTGGATACTAACCTTTTATCAGATATATCATTTGCAAATATACTCTCCAATGCTGCAGATTGCCTTTTAGTTTTGCTGTTTCCTTTGCTATGCAAAAGCTTTTTATTTTGGTGTCCCAACATCAAAATACAACATACAACATTTGTAGTCCCAACAGTTTATATTGCTTATTTCCCTCAGGAGACATAGCTAGAAAGAAGTTGCTACAGCTAATGTCAAAGAAGTTACTGCTTGTGTCCTCCTCTAGGATTTTTATAGTTTTAGGTCTCAAATTTAGATATTTCATCTATTTTGAATTTATTTTTGTCCAATGCTGCTGCTAAGGCTCCCACAAAAGCAGCACATAAGAAAAAGGCTGTGATGCCTACCAGTTTCTGCACCCTGAGATAATGGAAAATGCTAAGGTGGTGTATCAGATTTTTAAATAAATATTTGACTATAACTTTAAAAAAGATAAATAAATAAATTTAAGAAAAAATCTTTGAACCTCTGAACAAAGTTACTTATACCTGAAGAAACTCACCTATAAAAAAATGTCTTCTAGTGGGTTCCCACAAAAGCAGATTCTGAGACGGGGATTTGATGCTTCCAGGAAGCACCTACAGGGGCTTGGGAACATGAGACAAGGAGGAAAAAGGAATCTTAAAGGGCTCTTTGTTGAGCTGGTTGCAGCTATGGGGACTAGAAACTTAAGCCTAATGGAGAAATCAAGGAATACAGAGCATACCTCAGTATCAGTATCATCCACCACAGAGGCAGGAAGCTAGGATATTTATCGTGAACTCCCATCCATCTTCAGCTTATACACTGGAAGAAGTCCTCAGACAGAATGATTGCTGTAGGACACTATTAGCACATATTGAAATGGTGAATTCTTAGGTGATATGAGGAAAACATTGAAAAGTACCTCCTAACAATGACTGAAAACCTAGTTAGCCTCAGACTTCTCCTCTACAACAACAAAAATGAAGAGATGGTGAATTAATGTCAGCAAAGTTCTGAGGGAAAATGAATATGTATCAATATTTGATATCCACACAATTCTTTTATTGGTAAACACCAACAGTAAGACATCTTCATGTGCAAGACCTCAAAACTATACTGCTTGTGTATCTGTATTTTAGAAAAAATCATTTTCTAAATATAAATAATAATATTATTTATATATTATATATAATATAATATATATAATATATAAATATATTATTTATATATAAATATAATATATTTATATTATTTATAAATATAAAAATAATATTTGATTCTATATATTCAACTCTCTTCCCTCCCAAATTCCCTTTGAAATTTCAAAGCAGAAAAAAATTCATCCTTATTATAAACCAGAAAATAAACCCATTAGTCAGCCAGAAGGTTCAAGGAATTTCTATAAGATATAGCAAAAATAGGATCTGGCTCACTAACAGAATATGTTGATATCACTTTTGAGATTAAGTACAAAAACTACAACTTCTGGCTTGCTAATCCTCCCTCTCTTGCTGGTGTACTTTCTTGCCCTCTAACCTGCTCATTCTACAATATTATGAGATGTTCTAGAAAGAGACCCACATGGCAGGGAACTGAGAGTGGCCTCAGGCTAACAGCCAGTGAGAAACTGAAGCCCTCAGTAACACCCCTTGAGGAAGAAAGGCCAGGCAGCAACCACATAAGTGACCTTGGAAGTGGATGTTTTCCCAGTTGAATCTTGAGATAAGACCACAACCTCTGCCTGTACCTTGAATGAAAACTGTGAGAGGCCCTGAAGCTGAGGTTCCCTTAAGCTGTCTGGATTCCCTGCATTCAAAAACTAAGATAATAAATGTTGCCTTAAAGACAAAACCAGAGAGAGAGACAAACCATAAGAGACTCTTTTTTTTTTTTTAAGATTTTATTTATTTATTTGTTAGAGAGAGAGGGAGAGCGAGCACAGGCAGACAGAGAGGCAGGCAGAGGCAGAGGGAGAAGAAGGCTCCCCACTGAGCAAGGAGCCCGATGTGGGACTCCATCCCAGGACGCTGGGATCATGACCTGAGCCGAAGGCAGCTGCTTAACCAACTGAGCCACCCAGGCGTCCCCCATAAGAGACTCTTAATCTCAGGAAATTGAGAGTTGATGAAATGGAGGGGGGTGGGAGAGATGGGGTGCTGGGTGATGGACATTGTGGAGGGTATGTGCTACAGTGAGCACTGTGAATTGTGTAAGACTGATGAATCACAGACCTGTACCCCTGAAACAAGTAATACATTATGTTAATAAAAAAAAGAAAAGAAAAGATAAATAAATAAGTATTGCCTTAAAGCCATTATGTTTTGGAGTAACTTGTTACAAAGCAATAGATATACCCTATAATATAACCAGAAACTTCTCCCCTCCCTACCCACACACCCAACATGGAAATTCAGGACCTGGAAATAAGGATGGGTCATCAAGAAACAGTAGACAAACTGAACAAATTCAAGATCTGCGTCAATGCCTGCACTAACATTCCTTGCAAATGACCTGTGTGTTCATTGATGGAGATGTTACCACTATGAAGTCCCAATCACTGTGGTCACACCAGTTAGAGGTCTGCGTCACAAACTCAGCCACCTTTGTGCTGCTATCTGTAGTATACCAAGGTAAGGCAGTGAGAGTTGTTTACTTCTCCTGAAGAAATAAGAGGCAGCATTTTCTACAAAAACCTATACATAAAGACAACTAAAAGTCAGTCTGCTTTCTCTTATAACTATGCACTGGCAATTCTAAATAATGTCAGTGATTAAATACTCCTCCTCTTCCCCATCTTCCCCCTCTTCCCCCTCTTCCCCAATGAGGCAGCTCCTCATTGACTGCCCCAACAAAGATCATGCAAATGCTTGGCAGAGTGAGTCTTCCTGTCGTACATAAACCTTCCTGATAACTCCATCTGCATTTTTTATGGAGAATTGGATCTCTTACCCTACACAGATGCCCTCACAAATCAGAGTGGCAAGGAAGAGCAGGAGTAAAGGCAAGTAACAGCAGGCTCTGGAACCAAACAAATGAGATTCTCATGATTGACTTTCAGGACCACACTGATGCCCCATGCACAGAGACACCACCCATGGTCACCTGTCAGGGGCACTATTTATTCTTACCCATTCAAGAACTATTTATTGAATGCCAGATCTGCTCCTGGACTAGGGAATCATCAGTAATTAAAAGATAGAAGTAATTGCCTTTAGGGAGCCTATATTTTAGTGGAAGTAGATTGATATAAATTAAAAAGTAAAATACATATCAGATGGCAAGGAGTACTATGAAGAAAACTGAAGCAAAGAATGGGAAGGATTGCACCGGGATTAATTCTGCAATTTTAAATAAGGTGTTCAAAGCAGAGTTCAGTAAGTAGGGGACATCTGAACAAAGACCTGAAAGAAGTGATGGATTCAGGGGATGGAGAAAGCCATCTACATAGAAGAATAATCAAGTGCAAAATCCCTAACAGTCTGGTATTCTTGGGAGTGTTTGAGAAACAGCAGAGGTTGAGAGGGCTAAAGTGGAGTGAATTAGGGATATTGTAGGAAATGGGATGAAGGGGGATAGTGACTTCTACTTTTCTTCCTTCCTCAAATTTTCCACAAATTCCTTTTATCTGTGGAATCTGAGGTTGATGCTTGCTGACAAAGGATTCTGGGAAATGTAGTTCCAGGCTCCCATCACTTGTGATACCTGGGAGAGAACATAAGTGGGCAGGAAAAGTACAAAATACCAGTAGGCAATCTGGAGTATTACCTTTTCCCCACCTTCCCTTCTAGGATCTGAAAATAATATTGCCAAAAATACCTTCTAAGACTAAGACATGGAGATAACTTGAAAGAATTAAAGTAACACTTGCCTAAAAGAAGGCCTGATTTCTAATCCAGTTCTACTGCTTGACCTTGAATATACCCCTTAATCTATCTGAATCTCAGTTTCCTAACCTGTCTAGATTTTTCCTTCTCATGCTAACAGCTCTTGTGCTATCAATGGGTTTACAATGTAGGACTTTAATAATCTGCCTCTTGTAGAACTTGTGGGATTTACAAATCTTATTTCCTTTTAAGTATATTTCTTTCTAACATACTTTGGCTAGAACACTAAAAAATTGGAAATGCTTGGCTGTCCAGTCCCCCGTATGTCCACTGCCCAGATTCCTATGCTGGTGCTGAAATCAAGAAGCAGGAGTTGTCCCAGGATGCGACCCTGGGTCATTTAACTTAACTCACTTTATCACTTTCTCATTTACCTACCACTTGGCAACTTGGTCTAGCCTTACAGAGCAACTGCACAGTGGAAGCAGGTGATCCCATTTTCTGGGGCTGATTTTAGCAGGGAGTAAAACCAGAACTGAGAAAAACTTGAATGACCAAAGTCAGTGTCAGGCAGAGAGTGAAAGGAAAGAATGGACAGCAGCTAACCAGTCACCAACCACACTGCTTCCTAGAGCCCCAGTCACAGCCCTGGGGGCAGTGAGAGCACACAGCAGAAACCCACTCTTGCCACTTCAGCCATCTTAGCAACTTCCTAAAAGCAGTCAAAAGTGATGCAAAAAAGAACAGTGCTGAAGGGAAGTAGGAGTGAAAGAATGAGAAGGCCCAGATATGAGTACCCTGAACTCTTAACCAGAACAGAGTCATGATTAAAGGCCCTATTGATGTAAGCTGGCATAAGAATAGGAAATGATTTTCCCAGCACCCATCACAGAACAGTGATGAAATGAGCTCCAGGTTCACTCCAGTTGAGGCTGTTCTCCATAGTAACTAACTAGTTAAGCTACATGTAAATAGTGCTTATAATTCTTACCTCTCCACTAACCACTCCCAAACAATTTTTCTTAGAGGAACAGCCTGGCATGTGGAAACCATTTCTTCACTTACCCCTCTGAAATTTCTCGTATCCATTTAATTATTTATGTATTCATTCACCCAACATATAATTATTGAACACACACTATGCTTCAAGCACTAGGCTAAGGAACTAAAAATATAGAAGGAACATGACCTGGTTGGTCTTGACCTTTCGAGGAGTTCTTGTTTTGGGGAAGGAAATAAATTAATTAATCAATTAAACAATTTGTCCTATAGGAAAGAAGGAATAGGCAGGGGATGTTGAGAAAGGGCATAAAAATCAGAAAGAGAAGTGAGGAAGGCTTCCAGGAAGAACTATGTTTGAACTGAGTCTGGAAGGATCTGAAGGAGTCAACAAGTTAGAAAGGCAGTGAGGTGGGTGTGTTGGTGCTTAGTGCCCAAGATGGAATTCTAGGCAGAGAGAAGAGCAAGTGGAAAGGCATGGTGTGTTCCAAGTCCCACAAATAGCTCAGTGTGACTAGGGATGTGGTGAGAGATGAGGTCTGAGTCTGCAGCTCAGAAAAGAGCTATGTGCTAGAGCCAGAGCTTACAATTCCTCAGCTTCAAGGACCTTGCTGAAGCCATGGAAGACAACTGTACTACCTGTGGTGTGTCATGTGAGAAATGGTAAATTAAACAAGGAGGCCATCGGATTAGTATGGCTCTAATGCCTTGGTGGCCTACCTAAGCGAACTAAAAATCTTAAGCCTGTAAATGCCTCAAGGTTATTAAATCTAAGTGCTAAGGGCAACCAATCACAACTAAGCTTGAAGATAGAGCAAATCAACTAATTTCTTTTTGTTTCCACATTTTCTCCACATGTCTTCCCTCCACACTGTCCCGTCCACAGAGTACTCCTAACCACTTCCAGTTTGGCATTGCCAGATTGGAATGAATTTTTGCTCAAATAAACTCAAAATTTTTAACATGCCTTGGTTTATTTTTTAACAAGTCTAAGGACCAAGGTCTGCAATGGACCTGGTTCTTTCTTAACACCCTGTTCAATTCTGGACCAGCTTCACCACATGAGAAGCCTTCCCCCTTTCATCCTCCCTGGTATCCAGACTCTCACTCAGACCACTCAGACCACTTCCTGTCTCTACATTTTCTAGCACTGTCCTCAACTGTCATTCATTTCCACGTAGAAGAATAAGAACTGTCAACTCTACATTTTTAAGTGACAGTGGGCCTTTTGACCCAATTCTGCTCTGGAGAATCCTTTCACAGTAGGAATAATCATTCACAGTAGGAATAATCATTCACAGTAGATCTGTGTAATACATTGGTCGTAAGAGGATGTTAACATTTTTTTAAAAGAGAGTTTAAACTGTGTTTTAACCTCTAGATGTTGCTAATTAAGCATTTTCCACCAAGTCAGCAAACAGTTTCACAGATTTTATAGTCTTTTGTTTTAGTGCTGCTTTTGTAGGAATCCTGGCAGAAAATGAGCTTTTTTTTTTCTTAGTTGTTTTCATTTAGAGCAGACTAAGTAGTTTGTTTTTACTGAACCTTTTTGATTTAAGGTTTCTGACTCCTTTCAGCCAGGGAAGCACCAAGTTTGACCCTTTGGACTTCATATTGTACCAATTTTTTAATGTATTTCTTCTGACTGATCATTCTACTGTTGTGTATTTTAACCCAATGTATAGGGTGTCTTCTGGAAGGAAATGAGTCACCATTTCAGGACTATAAACTTTCTTGTCCATGTTGATGGAGGCGTCCCATGACCCAGGCATATCTTGTTCCTATTGAAGCTCTCTAGCCCCATTGTCATGGCGACTCCATGGCATGCAGGAGAAGATGCAGAGGACATATGGTGACACCCGGTTCTGGTTTCATGAGTTTACAACCTGTGCAGTCATTTTGAGCCCTGCACTTGAAAAGGCCCCACACATAGTTTAATACTCTGCTCTCACTACCTTGAAATTATTAATAATTTTTAACAAGGGGCCCCACATTTTCATTTTGCACTGGGTCCTAAAGTCAGGTTGCCCACTCAGTTGACATTATAATACCTCTTGATAATAAAAATGAGCCTCTCATAAGAGACTCTTAATCTCACAAAACAAATGGAGGGTTGCTTGGGGGAGGGGGGTATGGAGAGGGTGGTTGGGTTATGGACATTGGGGAGGGTATGTGCTATGCTGAGTGCTGTGAAGTGTGTAAGCCTGATGATTCACAGACCTGTATCCCTGGGCAAATAACACATTACATGTTAATAAAAATAATTTTTAAATAAAGAGCCTCTACGTTCCATCAGGCCCAGTTTTTCAATGGAGCAAAGCTACTTCATTTCCTCCTGCCACCATGCCAATGGCAGCATATCTGGTAAACTGAATTTCAGAGAAGTCCAAAGACATCATTACATTGGAGATTACAGAACTGCAGCCAGCTGAATACCACTAAGTACCATGCACAACTTCTTTGTCACTCAGGATAACAAAGACAGTCAGAATTGTCAAGACACTGAGAGCTTCCCAAGCCATGCCCAACTTGGCCCCAACAAGCCTAAGAGAAGTTTCCTAGACAGCGGTATTTGAATGATAAAAAAGAAGAAGAAGAAAAGAAAATCACAGTTTACAGCAATCTGGGTCTATTTTCAGGAAGTGTAAACGGAGATACCTCTTTGATTAGACCTTTCATTCCTTGAAATACAGTTAAACTAAAAACCAGGTCAACGGAACAATGCTCTATTTTCTTCGTTTAAATCTAAGAACACCTGGCTTAGAAAAGCAACCTGAGAAGAAGGTGTCTCTCCAATTGTGAAGAGTTTTTATACTTAATCTCTTTATTCATTTAGATTTTATCCAAAAGAGTAAAGCTGTTATATTGGATTTCACTTGCAATCACATGGTATTCAGTTGCCAGGGAAATCAAAATGCCCAAAATTGTCTATAAAAGGAAAGGAGATATAGATATACAGATACATACATTTATATATGTATATATATATATATACACATATATATAAAATACACATACACACATATACACATTTATACATACACACACACATAGAATGTCTTCCACCTAGTGTAGAATAACTTTGGAATACTGATTCATCATCTTGGGTAAAATATGCTGTTAATTCTAGAGGCAATGATGTGCTGGAGCTGCATCATTGGCTCTCAAACACCAAATGTACACATCTCTTCCCAACTTCTCATTCAGGGATGTTGTTACATCTGTATCTTGAAATCAGTCATGATTGGGAGCATTTATATCATGAAGGCATATGCTACGACGTAGTGCGTTTTCCCCCCAGAGATCCAATTACTGGTGCACCAGTATATATAGCTGACTGTAAGGGATTCTAAATGAAATTTGGAAGTTGTGGAAATGAAGACACTGTAAGATTCAAATTATTAAAACTAAATAAAACTGATTTAAATAAATAAAAGCCCCTTTAAAAAAATCTAAATAAAACTGACAAAGAATGATTGGAGGGGGAGTTTTGTTTTGTTTTGTTTTTTAAGATTCTATTTACTCATCTGACAGACAGAGATTACAAGTAGGCAGAGAGGTAGTCAGAGAGAGAGAAGGGGAAGCAGGCTCCCTGCTGAGCAGAGACCCTGATGTGGGGCTTGATCCCAGGACCCTGAGATCATGACCTGAGCCGAAGGCAGAGGCCTAACCCACTTAGCCAACCAGGTGCCCCTAGAGGGGGAGTTTTAATTCCACATAAAAGAAGAGAGAACTGGGTGAGTAACATTTAACTCCGACCTGTTGCCATGGACCATCTTCCAGGGAGAGCACATAACAGCTTAAATCTTTCCCCTGACCCTGAGCAATACTGCACCTGAAAATGTGATCAGTCGGTATGTGTGAGTCTGAAGGGGTTAGGGCTACCTATGTCATAATTACAAATCATAAAAATAGCTACTTAACTACAGAAAATATATGCTTTCATTTTCTCAAACTCAATACAATTAAGAGAAACAATTTCATAAAGACAGGGAGAATTAAAACTTTAATTATCCTATTATGCTTAAGTATATAAAAATAACCTAAGCATTATATATATATATATATATACACACACACACATATGTGTACACATATATATATATATATCACAGAGAGAAACAACCTGATGAGAACTGAATAGGAACACTGTCTTTTATTTTTCTTTTCACATCAAGTATAATCACGTGAAGGAACCCCCTTGCAACAGAGGACTATGAAATATTAAACAAAGAATTTATTGCTCAGCTGTCTGTGGCTGCAGAAATTTATGGCCAAAGGGGAAATTGCACCAGATGTGTTCTGTAGAGGGAAATGGGTCTACTGCATTTCATTAGTGTTGGTAAAGTTCTTACAGGAATAATCCAGCCAATTTCATTCCATCATTTCCACTTTTAGCTATATCACTAACCACCCTCCACAGACCACCAAATACAGAATATTATTTTCTATTCACTGATTTTTCAGCAATTCTTAATAGAGGAGAGCTAGAGAGAGGGATAGGGATTGTATATAGGAATCTCAAGGCCAGGTATATAATTCAAAGTAGAGTATTTCACATACTCTTGCTTTATAATACAAATTATTAAAGAAAGTAAGTCGGGACAAATTCTCTGAACCAATAAGAATACAGAAAAGGTGCTGTGTGATCATGGGTTAAAACACCGCTTTACAGTGCTATTAATACTCCAGGGGTAACTATTAACACTTAGGGCTGTCTGACCAGCACTGTTCTTTTTTTTTTTTTTTTAAAGATTTTATTTATTTGACAGAGAGAGATCACAAGTAGGCAGAGAGGCAGGCAGAGAGAGAGAGAGGGAAGCAGGCTCCCTGTTGAGCAGAGAGCCCGATGCGGGACTCGATCCCAGGACCCCGAGATCATGACCTGAGCCGAAGGCAGGAGCTTAACCCACTGAGCCACCCAGGCCCCCCCGACTAGCACTGTTCTGAATGCCTTACATACATGAGCCCATCTAATCCTCATAACAACACTATCAGGTGATTACCAATTGAGTTATAGACCCCAGAGCAAAATGAGGCACAGAGAGGCTAAATTACTTGCTTATGGTCATATAACCAGCAAGCGACTAAACCTGAATTATAAAACCAGTAAATCTAGTTCTAGAGTTTATGTGTCTGTGCTCATAATTTCTACACCCTGCGGTCTGAAGCAGCATGAAGACACCCACCTTGAAGAAGACAAAGAAATAGAAACATAAAACTACCAAACATCATTTGGGGTAGAAGTTTATTATTGCTATTATACATGAAGTTAGTCTTATATAAAATTCCATACATGTATAGCACATTTCCCTTTTTTAAGAAAATTTTCTACATTCCTAGACTTAACTCTCTTTTATCTCCTCGAAAAGACTTTCTCTTCCCCATCTCCTGATACAGCCAGCCTCCAGAATACACGGTTGCTTATGAGATAATTTCTCAACAAATGAATCAATCAACCAATTAGTCAATAAATGACATAATAGCTATAGAGTTAATTTGGCCTTGGTTGAACAGTGCTTGATGTGATTATTATTTTAACAACCCAGGGATTCTCAGAGCATCAGAACAATCTTTGAAGCTTTGTAGACTCGAGCTGTGAAAACCCGGAGTAAGTAAAATTGGGAAATCATATTGGGAAGGATAAAGGAATTAGTCCTCATGATGGGCCAACAACATACCAGGTGCAAAAACATATCGTTTAACTCATTATTTCATTCTCACAACAACCCATTTGGTAGATGAGAATATGGAGGTGCAACAAATAAAGCAATTTGCCCCAAGCCACACCAGCTAATAAGCAGAAAACTGGGGATATGAGCCAAGTGTTTCAAATGCCAAAGCTCTTCACTACCATCCAAAATTTCAGGTGAGGGAAGGAGAATAGCAGGGAAGTGGGGAGGAGAAAGAAAGAGAATGAAGTGAAAATAAGACAAGATTTAGCTAAGAGATCAGCTTTATCCATGAACCTCAATTGCTACTCTTGCTTGCCCTAGAAATATCCAGGCAATTATTTTAATCCCCCAATTTTCTTAGCCAGAATTAAAATAAGAATGACCCAGTTATTACAGTTCTTCTGACAGCAAAGTCAAGGCTGACATCCAATTAATTCGGGGCTTCACTGTGTGCTGGCAGTCCCTCCCCATAAGGGAGAAAGCCTCAACAGAAGTTCTTTTTCACCTTCTGAGTTGGAGATAATTGGCCCTGCCCAGGAAATTCTAAACCTTGGTGCCCTCAGGCAGCAATCTGGCCATTCATTTGCCGAGTCCTGGCACTAACCTAGCAGCTGCAGATGCCCACTCAGCATTTACAGCTGTCTGGTGGGACACCTGTTCTCCCTAATTGAAGGCAATGGGCAAGTGGCTGGTAGGGGAGTATTAGCTGCAGCTCCTCTGATGCCTTGTGATTGGACAAAAACCCATAAGGAGTGGTGATGTAAAAAAAAAAAAAAAAATTCTGCCTGCAGTAGCATTTCTCCAGAGAAGAACCAACTTGATGTGCATGCAGTTAAGTTAGAGACACCCTACTCTCTGATAACGGACACTAGAGAAATGCCTGTAGGAAAGAATTCCTAAGGAGGAACTATAAACAAAGGACTAAGGAAATGCCCTCTCTTCTTCACTAATACTATACATTCAAAACTCTCCAGCATTTACACCCTCTTTCTCCACCCATCCCCCTCCCACTTGTCTAGTAATTAGTTAATGGATGATAAAAGCATGATGAGGAATGTAGCATACCCAATTTATTACTAAGCTCATTTCATAGACACCAGCCCACACCCTGCATGCTGCCTTGAATATATAGGTTACATTTAAAGATCAATATCACCTGGCTGGAATTTGATAAGTGCTTCTAATTTAATTTCTACCTATGGCATTTACTTAATCAAAACTTTGGCAACGAAAGTCAACTCAAACACAATATGCAATAAGCAGATTTAGAAAAGAGTGAGTAGAAACCACAGAGTGAAGAATCAGAACCTTTAAATGCATGATTTCGGTTCAGTACAGCTTTAATAAAAAATCAGTCTTTCAAAAAACATTCACAAACACTGATGTCCCAACTCTAGAAAAAAACATAATGTTAGTAAGACATTCTAAATGGAGAGACTCTGGGTAGAAGATATGATCAAATCAGAAATGGCACCATCAATGTCTGGAAGGCAAGTAATAATGTCTAATGGGAAGTGCCTGATTAACTAAATCATATATAAATGTCTTGGTGTTACATTATGATCTGATGCTTTTAATCACTTCAAATGTACACTAAAGTGTGATATTCTTTTTTTTTTTAAGATTTTATTTATTTATTTGACAGAGATCACAAGTAGGCAGAGAAGCAGGCAGAGAGAGAGGAGGAAGCAGGCTCCCTGCTGAGCAGAGAGCCCGATGTGGGGCTCCATCCCAGGACCCTGAGATCATGACCTGAGCCGAAGGCAGAGGCTGTAACCCACTGAGCCACCCAGGTGCCCCTAAAGTGTGATATTCTTAATTACAAAAATAACCCTACTCAGAACATTTTTTGTGTGTGGTTTTCTTTTTTCCTTTTAACTTATTTTAATTTTTTTTGAACTCAGGACATTTTAAAAGCAGATTGGACACCATTCTTAATATCTCTAAAAATTAAATAAATACATAAATAAACAAAAATTACTCTAGGTGTCTTGTAATTTATTCAAACCCTCAAGTAAAACTATTTTGTTCTAAATGATCAAAATTATTTCTGTCCAGTTGGAGCTCTTGTATATAGCATACTTTTCCTCCATATATATATATATATATTTTTAAAAGATTTTATTTGTTTATTTGACAGAGAGAGATCACAGTAGGCAGAGAGGCAGGCAGAGAGAGAGGAGGAAGCAGGCTCCCCATGGAGCAGAGAGCCCGATGTGGGGCTCGATCCCAGGACCCTGGGATCATGACCTGAGCTGAAGGCAGAGGCTTTAACCTACTGAGCCACCCACGCGCCCTCCTCAATATATATTTTAAAGGCATTATGTCCTCGAAGTAACAGCTACACAACCACACATGAAATTGTTGACACCAACCCTTTTGTTTGAAACGTGGGGACATTAGGGGAATATGGTTAAACTAAGAAAAAAGAAAACAACTTTCAAGTCAATGATGAACAATGAAAGACCAACACAGAACACACCGAAGACAGAACATACCAAATTTCAACTCAAATTTGTAAATGACTAACAAAGAAATGTCTCCTTCATCTAAAAGACAGACACAAAAGCGCAGTTTTGTCATGATGGGCAGAGGATATTCCAGTTGCTTTCCTGATGGTCCTTCTCTTGGATCTGTTGTCTCTCCAGCCCCTTTGTCCAACATCCCAAGGCAATGGCAAGTTTCGTAAGAGATGTTCCTGAGCTCAAAATGTAGTATAGGGTGGACCATTTGGGAACTTTGTAAATAATTTCCTTATGGACTCTTTCTCTTGGATTCAGAAAAAGGACACCTATACCCACTCTACCATACACACACACACATACACACATGGGTAGGTGAGAAGAGAGCTTCTCCTAGTGAACATAGTATTCCCCATGAGGCTACCTCCTCTCCCACATACCTCTACTTATATCCAGCTGGGACAACCACACCCTGCAGAGAGGCAGGTGGCACCTGTGCCTGATGGTTCCATCCACATAGAATGTGGAGGACTTAGTTCTTTTTGTCCTTAGCTTTAGGTCTTGGCTGATTTCTGCATTTCTGGAAACTGAAAACACCTCACTCAACACCTAGTGCAAGCTGTTACATTAGTATTAGAAATAGCCTAAATGCCCGCCTGTGGGGGGAACAGAAAAATAAAATTTCCATATTCAAATTACATAATATTGTGCTATCTGAGAAGAATTCATTAGGTCTATGTATATCAACAGGCAGAGCTCTCAGAAACATAAGTATGAACATAAAATAGGCAGAATGATAGTGCAATACTCTTTAACCTCAGTTTCCTCATCAGTAAAACAGGGATTCATTCATTTAAGAAATACAGATTGAGTGCCTACTTAGTACCAGGACCTATTTTAGTCAACAGAGATATAGCAATAGAAAATGAAAAAAAAAAAAAAAAAAAGAAGTCTTCCTTTATGGAGGTTATGTTCCAGAGGTGCAAAACAGGAAGAAAGACAATAAACAAATAACAAAGCTAAGTTTATAGTATGGCAGGTGATTTCTTTTTTTTTTTTTAATTTATTTACTTGATAGACAGAGATCACAAGTAGGCAGAGAGGCAGGCAGAGAGAGAAGAGGAAGCAGGCTCCCCGCAGAGCAGAGAGCTCGATGCAGGGCTCGATCCCACGACCCTGGGATCACGACCTGAGCCGAAGGCAGCGGCTTTTAACTCACTGAGCCACCCAGGCGCCCCTGGCAGGTGATTTCTTTAAAGACTTTATTTTTTGACAGAGATCACAAGTAGGCAGAGAGGCAGGCAGAGAGAGAGGAAGGAAAGCAGGCTCACTGCTGAACAGAGAGCCCGACTCGGGGCTCGATCCCAGGATCCTGGGATCATGACCTGAGCCGAAGGCAAAAGCTTAACCCAACTGAGCCACCCAGGCGCCCCTGGCAGGTGATTTTTTTTTTAAATCCACAGAGAAGGGGTGCCTGGGTGGCTCAGTTTGTTGAGTGTCCAACTCCAGGTCTCAGCTTGGGTCATGATCTCAGGGTCGTGAGATCAAGTCCCATGTGGGGCTCTGCCCTAGTTCAGAGCCTGCTTGGAATTCTCTCCCTCTGCCCCTCCCCCACAATAAATAAATAAATCTTTAAAAAATAAAAAATACAAAATCCACAGAGAAAAATATAACAGGGAAGAAAAAATCATAACATCAGAGGAAAGAGGCTAGGAAATACCGAATACAGTAAGATATTATTGGGAAGTAATATCCCAGCAAAGACTTGAAGGAAGAGAGGAGTAAGGAATAAATCTTTGTTGTGGCAGACATGCAAACAAGCTCAAGAGAAGCCTTCTCAAGCCTATTCTAACACACATCCTTTCCTATTGTCCAGAATAGATATATAATGTTCTCCATTTTTATACCCCTTAGGGCATTTCCCTGGGAATCTCTTTACTGGGGCTAAGAGAAGCATTAAATCCCAGCATTTGAGTCACTTTTTTTTAACTTGGAACTAATTTTATTTTAAATCAATATATACCTCTCAATGGGTAGAAAAAACTTTAATTGTTATTGAGTTATACAGAAACAATTGTGCCTAATATGCCTGGTGCTTAAGCAAGAGAGTCAATACTCAAAACTCTAATGTCTAGAATTTTTAGTAGGTTGAATGAAAGGATTTGGCAGATTTCTTAAAGAACAATATAAGTCAAAATCTCACAAGCTTGCCTCTGAAGTTTAATGTTGGCTACAAAGCTAACCATGAAGTTAATGGCAGAAGAGATTCTGTGACAAATAGAAGGATATGAAAATTAATGTCTAGACAGAACTGGATATGAAACTCTGCTTCTTAACTTAATAGACCTGCAATATGAAGCAAGACACCTCCCTTCTCTGGGCCTCAAGTTCTACATTGGTAAATGGAAATGCTTTCCTGCTTCTCAGGAATTGAGGAAAAGAATATACAAAATATTTGCCCCACGACTTTCCTTCTGCTAGATCCTAGACTCCATAAGGGCAAGGAATATGTATGTGAAATGAACTCCAGCACCCCAGGACCTATTATAATAGGCCTTCCTGGTACATATTAAGTATTCATCAAATTTTTATGGACTGAATTAATTAATATATGACAATGTGTGGAATAGTGTCTGGCACAGAAGAGATCCTTTTCTTTCCTTCCACATTCTAGGGACCTTTCTCTGCCTAAGCCATCTTACCAGGCCCTGTGTTAATAATTATGAATTGCAAGGATTTTTTCCTGTTTGGGAACTAACTAGTCAGGAGTATAATAGAGATCTTCAAGCCATGAATATGAGCCATGCATTGAAAATGGACCCCTTTCACCAGAGAGGGTACCATTGGGACTCTCAGCCAGCTTTGAGCCTCTTTGGAAGACTGTTTTGTGATATGAAAAAAAAAATGTGCTTCTCTGCTTCCCTCAGTGAGACATCCTATTCTTGAGAAATTCATATTTTCTGTCCAAACTACGCATGTTCACCCAAAGCACTTAAGAGTGTAGGAGGGGTCAACAGATGGCAATCACAAACACCTGGCCAGGAGTCAAGCAGAAGTGACTAGAGGCACAAACTGTGGCCAGCTTCTCCCTCTCCATGGCTTCTATGATCTCAGAGCAGAGGAAGAGCAGTTACTAATAGTCCTCTGGAGGTGTAAGTTATTCCTTAAAGGAAAATAACCAGGGTTTGGGAGTAGGGGCTCCAAGGTGGCTCAGTCAGTTAAGCTCGGCTCAGGTCATGATCTCAGAGCTTTGGGATCAAGCCCCACATCGGGCTCCCTGCTCAGTAGGGGGTCTGCTTCTCCTTCTCCCCCTGCCCCTTCCCCCTCTGCTTCTGTTCTCTCTCTCTCTCTCTAATAAATAAAAGCAATTGAGGGGGGACTGCAAGGGTAAATGGTGTAAAGAGAATCTGCATTATATAACATTTAGTTGCATTCTGAAGTCAAATTTGGTTCAAACTCCCACCTCACTAACTGGTTATAACAACTTGAAAATTGTTTAACTTATGTGCACCTCAGCATCTCCTTCTGTATGATATGGTATAATACTAACAGGCAACATCTACAGAGCATGTCTTATGGGTTAGTACATGCTATTAATATGTACCTGCTTTAGAGCTGGAGTGAGGGAGGAGTCAAGATGACGGAGAAGTAGCAGGCTGAGACGACATCAGCCAGCAGGAGATCAGCTAGATAGCCTATCAAACCATTCCGAACACCTACGAATCCAACAGGAGATCGAAGAGAAGAAAAACAACAATTCTAGAAACAGAAAATCGACCACTTTCTAAAAGGTAGGACCAGCGGAGAAGTGAATCCAACATGACGGGAAGATAGACCCCAGGGGGAGGGGCCGGCTCCCGGCAAGCGGCGGAGCACAAAATCAGGACTTTTAAAAGTCTGCTCCATGGAGGGACATCGCTCCAGAGGCTAAACTGGGGTGAAGACCTCACGGGGACAACATGGACTCAGGTCCCGCGGGGTCACAGAAGGATCGGGGGTGTCTGAGTGTCGCAGAGCTCACAGGTATTAGAGCGGGGAAGCCGGCTGCGGAGACAGAGCCGAGGTTTCCTAGAGGCGTGGTCTGTGACACGGGCCGGTGCTCTGTGGCACTGGCCGGTGCTCTGTGCGAGGGGTCCCCACAAGATCCGGGGAGACTCCGACCCGGGAGGGCTCAGGGATCTACGGGGTTCGGAGACTCCAGGTGGGACTCTGCCAGAGACAGAGACGCTTGGTCACAGGCTGGGTGAGCTCGGCGCGCTCCCAGAAGCCACTGAGAGGGGACTCATTACGCACGATTTTCTCCAAGCGCGGTCTCCGAGGGCAAACGGAGGCTGGGGAGACGGGAGTGATTAAACGCTTTTCTATGAAGGCGCACTGAAGACTGGGGCCCCTAGCTCTCGGCTCCTCTGAACCGGAGATTGGGAGGCCGCCATTGTCATTCCCGTCCTCCGGAACTCTACGGAAAGCGTTCAGGGAACAAAAGCTCCCGAAAGCAAACCTGAGAGGATTACTTAGCCTGGCCCCTGGTAAGGGCGGTGCAATTCCGCCTGGGGCAGAGACACTTGAGAATCACTACAACAGGCCCCTCCCCCAGAAGATCAAAGAAATCCAGCCAAGACAAAGTTCACTTAACAAGGAGAACAGCGGATTCTTATCTGGACAAAATGACAAGGCGGAAAAACTCACCACAAAAATAGAGCAGGAGACAGGACCGAAGGCTAGGGACCTAATCAATACAGACATTGGTAATATGTCAGATCTGGAATTCAGGATGACGATTCTCAAGGATCTAGCCGGGCTCGAAAAAGGCATGGAAGATATTAGAGAAACCCTGTCAGGAGAAATAAAAGCCCTTTCTGGAGAAATAAAAGAACTAAAGTCTAATCAAGTTGAAATAAAAAAAGCTATTAATGAGGTGCAATCAAAAATGGAGGCTCTTACTGCTAGGATAAATGAGGCAGAAGACAGAATTAGTGATATAGAAGACCAAATGACAGAGAATAAAGAAGCTGAGCAAAAGAGAGACAAACAACTACTGGACCACGAGGGGAGAATTCGAGAGATAAGTGATGCCATAAGATGAAACATTAGAATAATTGGGATTCCAGAAGAAGAAGAAAGAGAAATAGGAGCAGAAGGTATACTGGAGAGGATTATTGTAGAGAATTTCCCTAATATAGCAAGGGGAACAAGCATCAAAATCCAGGAGGTGCAGAGAACACCCCTCAAAATCAATAGGAATCGGCCCACACCCCGCCATCTAATAGTAAAATTTACAAGTCTTAGCGACAAAGAGAAAATCCTGAAAGCAGCACGGGACAAGAAGTCTGTAACATACAATGGTAAAAATATTAGATTGGCAGCAGACTTATCCACAGAGACCTGGCAGGCCAGAAAGAACTGGCATGATATATTCAGAGCACTAAACGAGAAAAACATGCAGCCAAGAATACTTTATCCAGCTAGGTTATCATTGAAAATAGAAGGAGAGATTAAAAGCTTCCAGGACAAA
>RCUC01160990.1:0-50471 GCA_003697995.1 Taxidea taxus jeffersonii
CGACGGCCGGCTCAGCCGGGCCCCCGCGCCCCGCGCCCTGCCGCCCCCGCAGCGGCGGCTCTGGGCGGCCGCTCCATGACTGACTGACACGGAGCGGGCCGCGGGGTGGGCCGCTCGGGCCTCCAACGCGCAACCGTCTCCACCAATGGGCGAGGCGCCTCGGCGCTCTGCTGGCGATGCCTGGCGTGCGCGCCGCCCCGCCCCGCCGCGCCGCCGGCGTCGGGCGGAAGGAGTGCGGGGGCCGCGCCCACGTGCTGGGACAGCCGGGGAGCCGGGACCGCCGCTGCCACGGTCCTCCGGCCCCGCCCGCGGTCCCCGAGCGGGGTGGCCGCCAGGTGAGCTCCTTCACCCGGACACCGCCTTCCGTCGCACCCGCCGGCCCTGCCCGGGGCGGGTCTGGGGGGAGTTCCTTACCTGAGGACTGCGTCCAGGTAAGTCCCTTCCCGGGGGCCGGCTCTGAGGTGAGCACACCCCCAGCGCCCCGCTGCCCGGGGCAAGCGCTACGCCCCCGCCCGCAGTTCCTCTCCGGGGTTGGCCTGGGAGGATGCTCCTTAACCGAGGAGGACCCTCCGCCCCGGCCCGGCCGCGGGCCCTCGAGCGGACAGCAGGCGCTGGGAGAGCCTCCGGGGCTCGCCCCTTGGGCGGTCTCTCCCGTCGCTCCTCTCCGCTCTCCCGGGATTCTTGTTACTTGGTTTCCTTCTCCTCCGCATGATGCCCCTTGTGGCCGCGCGTAATAGCCCTTTGCGTGAGTACTAGCGGGGTTTTGCGTTTGGCACTGTGCCTGCTACGTCCCCGCACAGAGACCTCGGCAGGGCCCCGAGCGCAGAACGTGGGTAGCCTCCGGGAGGGTGTCTGGGGCGTCTTTGTAACCAATTCTGCGAACACTTTTTAAGTACTTTGTAGCCGGTGCGGTGGTTTCCTGACACACTGATCCAGAAGTAAGCTGTTGAACGCGCTCGTCTTGGAGGTTTTGACAAAATGGGAAAACTGACAGCACTCGAGTGTTCCTCTTTTCTGTAGTAGAGTGAAGGATGCCCTACTGAATGTTAGTGTCCTGCATGCGGTGCTTGCTCGTTCCTTACGTGATTACCTATTAAGGTAAATTCCCAAGGTCGGTCTGTAGGATTTCAGGCTCCATAGATTGAAGAAATGAAAGGGATCCAGCCCGTGGCATATTCTTTTGGTTTCGTAGTATATTAGAATCATGGGGCTCCGATTTTTTTTTATTGTCCTATTTTGTTTTTATATACGATGCTTTTATTTCAGTATTTTGAAAAATTTTCACTTTTGAGGAACTGACTTCTTTTGTGTAATGAAAATGACTTAATGTGATACGTTTCCCTTTTTTATTATGACTTAGGAAACTCAAAGCTATGTTTACTTCAGGTTTGTAGAATTACAGCTTGTTGGTATGCTTGCTTTCCCTTGTTCAAGATTTTGTTGTGCTCTATTTTTACAGTTTCAATTATGTAACTATTTTGTAGAGTCTTTTTGGAAGCAGTGCATGTCCTTAAGCTCACGTGTAAATGAATAATGTTGTAGTGGGAAGTTACTGTTGCAGCTGAAACAACAGTATTTCTTTTGGGACTGGTTTTATACTGTATTTCTTTTTTACTTGGTGAAATATTACTGTTTCCAAATACTGCTTATTTTTCTCTCTCAACTAATTTTTCATAACACTGATTTTTTATTTATTTGAGAGAGAGCATGTGCAAAAGAGAGAGAGCAGAAGCAGCAGGGTGGGGGTGGAGAGGAAGAAGCAGGCTCCCCACAGAGCAGGGAGCCAGATGCTAGGCTCCATCCCAGGGCTCTGGGATCATGACCAATTGAGCCACCCAGGCGTCCCTTTCTTTCAACTACTTAGTGGAGCTTTTCTTAATATGTAGTATATTTCAGATGATTTGTGTGGAAACATTCAGTCTAAAACCACGTGTGACTCTCCTTTCACAAATAATTTGAACGCTTGGGTTTTGCCCAGTTGTATTTCTTCATAATCACCTCTTGAGGATTTTTGGCCAGTTGTATTTCTGCACAGTCACCTCCCAGCAGGAATACTCCTACATACGTCTGTGTAATATTTCTGCCCACTTTTGTCTGAATTTCCCCCAGAAAACTCATGGGCTAAAGCATTTAAAATTTTTTTGATTTAAATTCCATTTAATCAACATACATTGTATTATTCGTTTCAGAGGTAGAATTTAGTGATTCATCAGTTTGATTCAACACCCAGTACTCATTACTTCAAGTGCCCTCCTTAATGCCCATCGCTCAGTTACTCCATTCCTCCCATCCTCCTCTCCTTCAGCAACTCTGTTTTCTATAGTTAAGAGTCTTTTATGGTTTGCTTCTCTCTCTGTTTTTGTTTTTATTTTCCCTTCCCTTCCCTTATGTTCATCTGTTTTCTTTCTTAAATTCCACGTATGAGTGAAATCATATGGTATTTATCTTTCTCTGTCTTATTGCATTTAGCATAATATCCTCTATTTCCATCCACGTCTTTGCAGATGGCAAGCTCTCATTCTTTTTGATGGCTGAGTAATATTCCATTTTTATTTATATACCACATCTTCTTTATTCATTTGTCTATGGATATCTGGGCTCTTTCCATTGTTTGGCTATTATGGACTTTGCTGCTATAAACATTGGGGTGCATGTGCCCCTTTGAATCACTATGTTTGTATCCTTTGGATAAATACCTGGTAGTACAATTGCTGGGTAGCTCTATTTTTAACTTTTTGAGGAACATCCATACTCTCCTCTAGAAGTTTGCCTTCCCACCAGCAGCATAAAGGGCTCCCCTTCCTGTGTATCCTCGCCAACATCTGTTGTTTCCTGAGTTGTTAATTTTAGCCATTCTGACCAGTGCAAAGTGTTATCTCATTGTGGTTTTGATTTGTATTTCTGTGATCATGGGCTACAGCATTTTAGTGTATGTGCTAACAAAGTGAGCATGGCTACAGCATTTTATATGTAAAATTTATATCCAACCGTTTGTTGAGGTATTTTAATTCACTAATTTTTTTTAAAGGAATATATGTTATGTGTGTAATAGTGTACGTGATGTTCATTTTTGGTGGCTATTGAGTTTGATATATATTTTTATAATTAATAAATTATAAATTTATTATTTATTATTTGTTATTATTATTTGTTATATATAATATATTATGTAATATATATTATTTATTATATATTTATTAATATTAATATTAACATATATTATTTATAATTAATATATTTTTTCCATTTTAAATTGTAGATAAAGTGTAGCAATGGCTGCTGTTTACTCTGGCATTTCCTTTAAGCTTAAAAGCAAGACAACTTCTTGGGAAGATAAACTAAAACTAGCTCACTTTGCTTGGATTTCCCACCAGTGCATTCTCCCAAATAAAGAGCAAGTAAGTGTAACGTGAAACTTATATTTTTACAACTGAATTGTATATATATATATGATACATATCACATATATGTATACAAATATATGAGCTGTATATCGACATTTAGTTAAAATTTAAAAAGATTCAAGAAAAGGTTGGGGAAGGAAACATGGTTGCAGGTTAAAAGTAATGTCAGTGAAAAAAATGCATGACTTAAATATTTCATTGACAGTTTTCTGTTACAAAGTCTCAGCATTTCTTTTATATTTGGAAACATTTCTTATACTTTGAATCAAGTGTATGCATCAGTGATCAAGTTGGGAATTGAGTTACAGAAATTAGAATCTGAGTCTGGGTAGCACCATTTGTTCATAAATCCAAGCTGCTGCTCCATAAGCAAGTGCTTGTTGGTGCTTTGTTAAATGTCTTTGGAATTTTGTAAATTGACAGGAGGGGAAGTGAGAAACTTCGGTATTTGTAGTAAGCCATCCTAGAAATAGATTGGGAACCAAGAACGGCTTTTCTCCTTGTTAACATTTTTCAGGCTTATTTGGCAAAAAAACAAAAACCCAAAAAACTTACTGCAAAACACTAGAAACCCCAGGATGTTGAGCTTATGAAATTGTACTAACACACACCCATATGCTGGTATTCAAGAAGACCATGAAAAATGTGTCCCAGGTGGATGACACCTTTTAAGATGATGATGAGACGCAGTATGTAGAGCAGAGCACTCTTACATCCAGTGGTCTCTAAACCTGGCTGCACCTGAGAATCTTCTTGGCAGCTTGATGGTCACTAGGCAAGGGCTAGCCAGGGTGAGATTGAAAGGGGAAGTGGTGGTGGCAGTTTGATTAAGGTCTCACCCAGTCTCATGCTGAGAACTTTTTTCCTGTTTAGCACCTGACACTTTCATGCTGTTATTGACAGTGCTGGTGGCATGAGCTGAGGCCTCACCGCCTTTTCTTGTGTTTACGAGTAAGGGAATGTATCAGAGTAATGGAAATTATGTATGACCAACCCTCCTTTTCATAAAGCACTTATGCATTATTTCGCAGAAGACTGTCTCTGTCTTCTGAGGAAGTAAATGTACCTAGAGGTTTTATGAGTAACATGGGAAAACAGGACACAAGCTCTGTCTTTTGACTCTGCATTTTTGCTTTTGTGTGTTACTCATTTTTGTGGCCGTTCTGAGCAATTGTTACGCTTCTAACTTTTGAAAATGAGTATAACTTCAGAAAAGTTAGAAGAAACTGTTAGAGTTTCATTTGAAACATTTAAATGGCCCTACGTGAAGACAGAATTACTTTTTCTTTCTTTTTATTGGTTCTTTAATAATAAACATTTTAAGATACTACGATGTTTATATAAGGTTACCAAAGGTAAGTTTTAAAGGACAGCTTTTCCCCTGGCAATTAGATTTGGCCACACATTGAATGTCCTTTTAGATGTCCAGCATCTTTCTTAGTAAAGAAATTCATTTATTTTTAGAGTATTATTTCTTTTAAATTCAGGTACTACTTGATTGGGCAAGACAGTCATTGATTGCATTTTATAAGAAAAAACTTGAACTGAAGGAAGACATTGTTGAAAGGCTTTGGATCTATATAGATAACATTCTACACAGCAAAAAACTGCAGGATCTCCTCAAGAATGGGAAGACAATTAACCTTCAGATTTCCCTAGTCAAGGTAATTATCTGTTTCCTCTGTTGTCCTGCATGTGTGACATGCATCTCTGTTGATTTTCTGTTATTTATTAAAAATGCAGGAAGTATCAAGGTAGAAGAAGAGAAGGAAATTATAATGATGACTGGTATTTATTGAATGCATATGGTATGCTTTATGCTGTGTGAAGCATTTTCTTTTGTTTGATGTTCAAGGAAGGCTTAGAACTATTTCATAGGATGGTTGTTGATTACCTTTTAATTGGAAAATGTTGCCAGCAAATAATACTACTTTGTGCTCCCTACCTCTCCCCGCCCCACTTTTCCATTGACCTGAAGGAAGATCAAAGGCCAAAATATGAGTAGGAATTTCCTCAGCGTTTTTTGAGTCAAAGCAATTTTGAAGTCTCAGATTAGAATTATGAATTTCATTGTCAAAACTGAGTGTTTTGAAATACTGTGAGAATAGTTGGTGACAGTAGAAAGTACTAATAATGAGTGCTTAGTGTGTGCCAGGCACAAAGGGGTTCAGTAACTTGTTTATTTATTTGACAGAGAGAGAGAGATCACAAGCAGGCAGAGAGGCAGGCAGAGAGAGAGGAGGAAGTGGGCTTCCCGCTGAGCAGAGAGCCCGATGCGGGGCTCGATCCCAGGACCCTGACATCATGACCTGAGCCTAAGGTGGACGCTCAACCCACTGAGCCACCCAGGCGCCCCGGGGTTCAGTAACTTGTTAAAATTCATACAGCTAGTAAGTGGCAGAGCTGGCATATGAACATAGATCTGCCTGATTGCAAAGTCTGTGCTCTTAAACTTCATTCTGCCTTGCCCACAGGAGTGTGTAGGCAGAAAGAAAAAAATTAGTAAAGGCTGATAATAAGAAAATTAAATAGTTGAGCTGCCTGATGGTTCACAGACATTAGTGATTTTTAAAATCGTGTTCTAAATTGTATGTTACTTTTTAAAATAATAGACTGATTACCAAAGTGCATTATTCTGATTTGTCCTTTGGGAGTATCGAAGGAAAATCTTACGTTTCTAAATGTCATATTTTAATTTTAGATACATTTTATACTTCTGTGAGATATATTATACTCTACATACTATAGTATATGCATATGATTTATAAATAAATTATTCTTATTGGGTACAAACATGAAAAAAATTTGGTAGGTGAGTTTGTATAATCAGAAATATTGATGGGCACTCTAGTAGTGCATTGGCATTTAAGTATTTGACATTTTCATTTCAGTTTTTCCAGAGACAGCAGTTACTTGAATGGAGATAAGTACACCTGTGTCTTTGGGCTACTGATAACTTAGCCCTCAGGATACATTTGGTTCTCAGATACTGTAAGGTGGGGAGCCAGCCACTTATCCTATGAGTGAATTTTGGAATCTGCCTAGGCCTCATAATTTCTGGTGCTTTTGAATTTCAGAATTTTAGAAGCAGAAGACTGTAGATTTATTGTATAGTATGTAGTGACTGCCAACATTGGCTTTCCTCTGTCAAAAGTACCTTTTGCTTTGGTTTTTTAAAATAGAAAGACAGTATAATCGACTATAAAAATGTATTTTGGGCCACAGGATCAGAGCCCAGGCTTACTGTCCATCCATCTGTAGCATCTAAGCTGAATTGCAGGTTTAAGATCTAAGCAAAAGTAATTTTTGGAGTTTAAGTCTTATAAAAACCAGGACCTCTTTAAATAGGGACAGCAGAATTACAAAGGCACTAATCCCTTTTCAGAATTCATGTTGGTAGGAGATGGATGTATGAAGGACTTAAAACAGGTTACTCTGCTTTTGCTCGGTGCATTAAGCAAATGTCAAGTTCATTTAGATGTGATAACCTGGGAATTTCTTTCTCATCAAGATAAGTGCAAAGAGTGAGTTCATTGATTCTCTTGTATTTTTATTGTATACGTGTAGAGTCAGTAATGAGTTTTTTTTCTTAATGCTCAGATCATAAATGAGAGAATAACTGAATTCTCTCTTTTGGAATCCCGAAGAAGTATGTGTGCTGTGCTGAGCTGCTGCCAGGGCATCCTCTCGACGCCTGCCCTTGCTGTCATCTACACAGCCAGACAGGAGCTAATAGTGGCGTTGCTGAGCCAGCTGTGCTGGCTGGCCTGTAGGCAGCCGGAAGGAGCCATGGTGGCCCAGTTATTCGAGGTCATTCACCTGGCGCTTGGCCACTACCTCTTGATCCAGCAACAGCAAGTCAACCCAAGACGTACCTTTGGTGAAGTGACTGGGCACTTGCTCCAGCCCTGCCTAGTCCTGAGGCACTTACTCTCGGGGGGCACGTGGACACAGACTGGCCAGGGCCAGCTGCTGCAGGCGCTGAGCCGGGATGTAAGGAGTCAGATTGAGGCCATGCTTCGAGGTGGAGCTTTTCAGCCCGAGTTGCTCTCGTCCTACAAAGAGGAGCTGTTAGACCAGCAGCAAGGTGACACGAAGATAGGCGCCATGAAGAATCTTCTAGCTCCTATGGACACTGTGATTGCCAGGCTGGTAGATGCTGGCTACTGTGAACCATCCCTTCATGCTGCTGTTATAGCCAACTCAGTGGCCTTGCTGTATAAGCTCTTTTTTGATTCTTACTTCAAGGAGGGGAACCAGCTTCTCTGCTTCCAGGTACTCCCCAGGCTGTTTGGCTGCTTGAGGATTTCACGCCTGCAGGAGGAGCAGCTAAAAGGTCTGGCTTTGTCAGATTGGACCACAGAACTCCTGGTTCTAGAACAGCTGCTCAGCTCAGTGGCCAACAACAATATCTACAACGTTGCCGCTGATAGGATCCGGCACGGAGAGGCTCAGTTCCACTTCTACCGCCGTGTGGCTGAGCTGCTGATAAACCACTCCCAAGCATCTGTGCCAGCCTGGTTCCGCTGCCTCAAGGCTTTGATGTCTCTAAATCATTTGATTTTGGAGCCAGACCTAGATGACCTCTTGGCTTCAGCCTGGATTGATGCAGAAGTGACAGACTTTCGAACCAAAAAAGCACAGGAGGCACTTCTTCACACTGTCTTCCAGACGTATGTCAAACTCCGACAAGTGCCGCGGTTGTTTGAAGAGATTTTGGGGGTGATCTCTCGTCCAGCTGCCGAGGCACTGAGGCAGCCTGTGCTGACCTCAGGCCCTTCCAGGGTGCTCTGTGAGTGCCTCCTGGACTTGCCTCCAAGTCAGATCTTAGACACTTGGTCCCTCATATTGGAGAAGTTCCAGTCTTCGGTCTTACCTTATTTGCGGGGTGATGCTGATATGGCCTTGAAGTCGCTGTCTCTGAGCTCTCTGCTGCACTGCGTCATGTTCAATATGCGGAGTCTGGACAGCAGCACCCCTCTGCCCGTCATTAGACGGATGCAGTGCACAATGGAGAGGATGCTTCGAGAGCTTGTGAGGCCCCTGTTGGACCTTCTTCTGGACCACCAGGGCCCAGAGCTTGAGCTCTGGCTGCAGAAGGTCAGTGACTCCGCACTCCTGCTCTCTTACACTTGGGCCCAGGTTGATGCCATGCTCAGTATAAACTGTAGCCAGTATCACTCTCTGTCTGGGGCTCTTACAGATGTTGCTGTAGAGCTCTCAAACCTGCCCTTGTTGCTCCCCAGTGTTGAAACATGCCATTGGAAGAAGATAGAAAAGTTTACAGCTCAGTTTGACTCTCTTGGCAGATACTGCTTAGCACATCTCTACCTGCAGAAAATGAAAAGGACTTTAATGCAAACCAGTTTCCAGTCTGAAGAAGCCCTCCGCAGTTTGAAGTGTGATGCTGCCTACATTCTTGGTTCTGGCAGAGAGAGCTTGGATCGAGGGACAACAGCTTCCTGGGATGGCCAGGTTGGGACTGTGAGTGCACTCACATACCCTGTAGCTCACTGGCACTTGATTATGTCGAATCTCACAATTTTGATATCCTATCTTAATCCAGATGATGTGAGATCTCTGGCCAGTGTGCTGCTAAGAACTTTACCAGTGAGCAAAGCCCAGGAAGGCTCAGGAGAGGAAGAGTCAAGCCTCACGCTTGAAAAAATATCCAGTGCTGTCCTTCATAGCCCTCTCTTTCCAGAAATGCAGTCACTTCATTCTGCTTTCTTAATGTGCCTAACGGAAGGATGTACTAGCATCCTTTGTTCTGGTGCCCAGAGTGACCCAAGTCTTCTCAGTGAACAACTGCCATGGCTTTTTGAAAAGGACCACATGGTGGTGGCTCTTTGGGAAAACAAATTTGCAAAAGTTGGACCTGAAGGTGTAGAACCAAAAGGAGAAATTGCCCAAAACTTACTGTCCTTGGTGAAGAGTGACTTCCCCATTCAGCTGGAGGGAGAACAATTACAGAGCATTCTGGGACTTTTGGAAGTTATTTCTACTCTGCAACTGGATAGCCTCTTGACTCCCTATCACATGCATCATTTTCTTCTGTTACTGTCCTTGGCCATCACCAAGCTGGGGAGCTCTTGCTCCTCTTCACTGACCCTCAAATTTTTGATGACTTGCTACCAGCTTCTTGGTTACCTGCAGAGAGGGAAAAGTGCTCGCTCAGTGCTCAGGATTATGTATGTTAGTGATATATTTGAGATCACATTGACGTCGTTGTTCAAAGCCAGTGGTAGATTTCTTGTTAATGAGGATGACCCCTCTTGGTTGGAATTCCTCCAAGTGATAGGGGCATTCTTAGAACAGCTAATGCAGATGCTTACCCAGATGAAGCTCAGCTTGGTGCTCAATTTCAGGAAAATCATTGGATTCCTCCACGAACTGTACACTGAAGCAATTGCAGGCAAACAGGTGGAAAATCAGAATCCTTGGGGCCAGCAGCTCCTTCTGGTGTCTTTAACCAAGTTGTGCCAAGTCCTGGGGCCTTTTGTCAGAGAGCGGAAGGAGCAGCGTGAGGCCCCAGAAGCACTGTGCGAGCTGCTGCAGAAGGCCATTCTCCACACGGGAGCTGTGCTACAGCAGTGCTGGGCACAGGGGGCCCGGGGCCAGTGCCTTCCCTCTGTCTTCATCGCGTCAGTCAGCACGCTCTTGGAGGCGGACGTGGGCCAGCACTCTAGGCACAGGACAGAGATTTCCACAATGACAGACAGTGTGCCGCTGTCTCATACTGCCTTCTACCAGAGTGTTTACTTTCAGCTGCTCTCAGAGTTGCCGGCTCTTGCAGGAGATAGACAGTGTTTCCAGGCGGCCATGCGATTTTTAACTCTGTTCTTTTTGGCCCCAGAACTACATCCCAAGAAAGATTCTGTTTTTACCTCCATGTTTCATTCTGTGAGAAAAGTTCTTACAGGTAAGGTATTTTCTCTTGAGCTAATTCTGTGCTGTAGAGCTTTTGGTAAAAGCTAGTAAGCCACCAGCAAGGTGAATGCCCCCCTATCCCTCACACCCTTTTGGAACAGGTGTTCATTTTAGAAGGTACGGTCTGGTGAGCCAGGAGAACCCCTACCCCTACCCCAATCCCCCAGTCTGCTCTGAGGAACTCATTTCTAGTATCTGCGTTCTCTGCATGGATAAGCAGTGACCCTCACAGTTCTACTTTGTACACAGATAGTAATCTTCTATGTGTATTGTTTGTCACTGTAGTTTTTCATTTATTTTGGAGATTGTTGTAGGTTATAGTTTTGAAATCTATTACTCATATCTTTTTTAGCTTTTATCTGTCTTGGCTCTGGATGGTCAACATGTATAATTTCATCCTCCTTAGTAGGCTTTTTTGTATCTGATCTTCAGTGCCATCTTTGGTGACTTAAGAAAGACCTAAAACTGGCGAACTTGAAAAATGCAACTGACTTTATTTACAGGAAATGTCCTAAAATTCCTTAGGGCCAAACTTCCATCCTAGGTCTTAGTGTGGTGCCTGGCAGTTATCAGGCTATGGGTGTTAATAGGGCAGAAGCTCAGCTGTCATCTTGGTCTTTTAGTCTGATGCCATCCTTCTGGGCCAGCCAATCATGACTGCAAACCTAGCCCATATCTTCATGCAGAAGCGTTCAATATCTGCTGTCCCCTAGCTCAAAGGCCAATGAGCCAGATTTGTCTCTGTATCAAGATAGCACAGTTTCAAGTTGATGTAGGTTTGTTTTCTTTTTGTTTTGGTTGTTCCTGAGGGGTTGGGCTTAGTTAGGACAGTCCTTAGAGGAGAGGCTGGGGAATCCCTAGTTTTCAGAACAAATGACAGGCAGGAGGGAGATGCAGATGGGGTTGCAGGCGTGCTCAGATACAAGAGTGTAAAATAGGGCCTTGTAGAAAGCAAAGCTGCCCGGGCTGCCCGGGCCAGTGCCAGAACTGGAGTGTTGAGGCCAGAATAACACTCCTGTTGTCTCCCTTTCAATAGCCTTTCTATCCCTGCCTTGATTGTGGATTGACTGAAAAGGCTTTGGTGTCACATGTTCTATCTTATTCTTTCAGCCACTTTTTTAGGGAATGGTGTTCACCTTAGTGGGAGCTAGAATTTAGTCTTTTAGTAACACTTCTACAGTGTCCTAAATGAGTGATCTAGGAAATGGCAGCTGGTGGTCTGAAGCTCTGACTCTCTTCCCCTTTGTTAGAATACTATGTCTTTCTTTTTCCCTCCAGTCCTCATGACTTGAGGTGGCCTCTAAGTCCTAACTCTGTGTCTGTGGACTTCAGATACCTCTGGCCCCAGGGAAAGAGCCTCAGTTTTGGCGGTGAGGGGGTGCTGCCTGGCTGCCTCTCAGACCACAGGCTCAGGTGTTGCTATTGGGTCCAGGCCTCATACCCTTGAGCTGCTAGACTTTGTCTAGAAAAGGGACCAGAGTGAGAGGTCTGGAAGAAATGCCTACTGGGGAGGGCCCAAAATTTTGAGTGGGGAGAGGGAGAGTTAAGATGGCTATGCATAACCAGAGTGTGGCCCTCTGGTGTCCTCAGGGGTGTTTCAGGTAGGTTGCAGTGCATAAAAATAAGCATTTGTAAGGAATGCTTTCTGATGGTAGAATAAAATAGACTACTTCAATTTGATTACCAAAAAATGATTATTTTTACAAATGTTTCATATATATGTGGCACCATGTCCTACTCTACAATTGATTGCAGTGTTGATCTTGATCTGTCTAATCAAGTAAACAGACACTCACACAAATCACAAATTGCAGAACAGTTAAATGCTGTTGAGTACACCAGAACTAGGGGACCGTGGGGTGAGGGTTTGTGTAGGCAAGCAGTAGTTGGCGGTGGCCTTCAAGGGATAGGTAGGGTGTGGGGAGACAGTGGGGAGTGTTAATGTTGAGCCTCCATGCGGTAGACACTGCGGTGCTCCTTCCTTTATTTGCCAACCATGGGAGTTAGTGCTGTTATGCCCATTTCACTGATGAGGGAATGGAAGCTCAGAGAGCTCATGAATCCAGGATCTTAAAGCTTATAGGACACTTCTGGGCCGAGGTCTTTATTTCTCAAAGCCTGTTATTCCTTCCACCCCCAGTGCTGATGTAGTGAGCAAAGCCTGGGACATGGGGAGGTATCCTGGCAATGTGGAACAGTCTGTGGACTGAAATGTGACTGGGAAGGTAACCTGGTAGCAGACGGTAAAAGGCCTAAATGCCCTGACTTTGGGCTCTAGTATGAAACCCTGGAGCCATTAGCAGGCTTTCCTGCATCAAGTGGGAAACACCTGGATGACTGAGGCAGACAGGCCTGGGAAGTTTGGACCTCTTTTGATGTCTTCAGTGCTCCTGTCTCTCTCAACGTACCACACCACACCTGTGTCCCTACTGATTTTACCAAAGAATATGGGCATACCTCATTTTGTTGTGCTTTTCTTTATTGAGCTTCACACATACCCTGGTTTTTAGATTGAAGGCTTGGGGCTAACTTGCTCAAGCAAGTCTGTTGCACCATATTTCCAGCAACATTTTGGTAAATCTTGTGATACCTTAAACTTTTTTGTTATTACATTTGTTATGATGCTTTGTGATCAGTGATTAAGACTCACAGCTAGATGGTGGTTAGCAATTTTTAGCAAGGAGGTATTTTTAAATTAAGGTACGTGCATTGTTTTTTTGGATGTGATGCTGTCATATACTCAATAGACCACAGTATAGTGCAAATAAAACTTCATTTTTTTCCAAATTTGATTCATTTTATTGCAACATTTGCTTCATTACGGTGGTCTGGAACTGACCCTGTCCTGTCGGCAAGATACCTCTGTACAAGGAAAGTAGAAGAAAGTATAGAGAAAGTAGCAATCATCTGTGTCCCATAGTCCAGTGTTCAGCACTGCTAACCATTGTCGTCATCCTCTCAGGCTTGCCCCTTCCCTGGGCTGTTTGTGTACACTCTGCACAGGTCAGCTGTGTGCAAGAGAATACTATTGCTCTGTGGCATGGGCCCTGCCTTCTTTGCTTGCTCCATGAGTATTTCCATGCCTCTCAGATCATGACTTTTAAGGGCTGGGGCCCCATTTATCATGTGGTTATTCTAGTATATTTGATCTGGCCCCTTTTTATCTTATCTTAGCAGTTTTGGTTTCTTTTCCACACAGATCCTGCAGTTCCGGTTGAGGTAATTCAGGATATTGAACCTGATTTGGGAGCCTTATTCACCCAGATGTTACAAGTTGGGACCACAGAGGACTTTAGGATGATGATGCGGTGTATTCTCCAAGGATTGGACATCAGTAACATGTGGAAAGCCAATCTGCAGGTGTGTACTTCACCCTGGTACGGTAGGCACATAAATGGTAGCTCAAATGGGAAAACTTACTTGAGATGTGATGTCACCCCTAAAATTAAACACACAAGATCAAACTCCAAGGGGGTTTATGAAGGTAGTCCTGGCATGTGTAAGGGGCCCTTATTCTTTAAAGATTCCTTTAAAGGTAGTCCTCGCTTTAGTGTAAGGGGCCTTTATTCTTTAAAGAGGAACTTTTTCACATCTAAACTATGAGTGCTTATTATATGAAGTACTAAGTATTGTATACTTATAATTATCAATATATAAAAAGAGCTGAACTCTGCTTATCCTATGTGTAAGATATCTCTCATCATACTTTTTTTTTTTTTTTAATTTTACTTGACTTGGTCACATTGCCCTGATCCTGTTTGAGAATCAGTCCAATTAGCAAGGGGCCCTGCGGTCCTTTGTACCTTAGTATGTTCGGTAGTTGGTAATAAAGCCCTGTGTTTGCATCTGGTATTGCATATTTTGGAGAGCCTCTCTATGGAGCTTACATGCTGGAGTTTGGTCTGCTAAGCAGCCCTGTGTGCTGGACTGGTCAGATGTCTCTCCTGGCACAGGAGGAAGAATGTTACAGAGCTAAGTATCTCGGAGCCAGCAATGCAGGCCATGTCTTCTGGTTCTGAGCTTTATCTGCCCCATGAGTGGCTTCTTGACTTGAGATTATAGTCAGCCTTCAAGCTTGGGTTTTTATTTGGATGGGAGGAGAGCTAGAGAGGGTAATTGAGGCCACAGAGGAGCAGCAGGGAGAATTCACATCTCCTGTATGTGAGCAAGAAGTCCAGGCTGGACCAGAGCCACTGCTCTGCACCAGCCCCCTACTCATTGCCCACCGTACTTGCCTTCTCTCTGTAAGTTTTCATTGTGTGCATTTGCAGCATGGTTGGGACCAGCTTTGAGAAGGCCTTGCTGTAGATTTCTATATAAACCAGTTAGTCAGAAGGTATGGAGGAGGTGAGGTTGGATCCTGAGCATTCAGAGCTGGAGAGGATTTGGATGGGGGGGTGTTGCTATGGAGATGAGGAGGGCGTTTATGCACAGCAGGGCAGAGGCTGTGTGGGTGTGAGGAAGACAGCAAGGAAGGCACCAGTATGCAGGCCCTATGTGGGTACACAGGTCCTACAGGTAGGCAGGAAAGTGAGTCCCCATCTCAGGAGAGAGGGCCGAGCTGCCTGGGGTTGGGGGTAGGAGTGTAGGTAGAGGAATGGCTAGTCAGGGAGGGAGAGATGGGAAAGAAGCTGAGAGCAGAGGGCTGAAGCCAGAATTGCATGGGTTGTGGGGCTGCAGTGTTAGGGGCGGAAGGGCTGGCATTGGGCTGAAATTGATGGTGTCAGGTACCAGCGTAGGGTTAGATATTTAATGACACAGGTACTCAATAAAGTGAATTCCCTTCCCACATAATTTCTTTCTCATAGTTTAAAACCCTTACCTGCAATCATAGCACCTAATCTAGTTGTTTTACTTTGTTTTCCCCTGGCTTCTCCTGTTATCCACAAGCATATGCTTTTCTTACATAGGTAAGTTATAGCTTGCTGCCTCTTTCCACACTGCCTTGACAAGATGGGATCTCTGTAATTAGGTTTCTGTGTCTGTTTGTGGCCTTCTTTTATTTCACTATCCTGGCACATTTGCATGCTTGGTTTAGTGAGATGCTACTGAAAAGGCCTCCCCTTGGCCACAGTTCTGCTCTTCTTATGCATTTATTTCCTGGCTGCTTGGTGATAGAAGGGGCCTTGCCCTCAGTCTTGAGCCCAAACCAGGGCTTGTCTGTGACCTGACACCATGGTTCTAATGGATTCTGCTCCTCTTTTCAGCACCAGTGATTGGGTTCCCAAGGTGGACTTCTTAAGAGAGAGCTGGCTATTTCTGCTAAGTTTTTGTCCCTTTTCTCTCAGGCCATTCTGTCAGCTGTTACACTGACCAAGTTGCTTCTGAAATGCGCACTCAGTGGAGAGAAAGCGAGTCTGTTCTGGTGTGCATGCCCCCAGATAATCATGGCTCTCACTGTGAGTACCCCTAGGCTGTGCCCTTCTTCTCAGTCCATCTTATCACCCTGCTCCTCTACAGACAAAAGGCCGCATTATGGCTTCTCCCATCTCTGGTTTTATGCAGAGTAGGTTTCCAGGCAGTGTGGCCTGAAGACGGCGGCTGACAAGATGCTGTCCTGTCAGTGTGTGTACTGTGTGTGTGCTTTTGTGTCTGCAGATGCTGGTGTCAGCTCCAGATGTGGCTGAGAGGTGGTGAGAAGGGGTGTTGAATCCCGGGAAGCATTAGGCAGGCCGTAATAGAGGCATGCAGTGATAAGATGGGGCTCCTTTGGAAGCCTGTTGAAAGTAGATGAGATGAGAAGGAATTCTGGGATGGGGTGCGTGGGTGGCCCATTGGGTTAAAGCCTCTGCCTTCAGCTCAGGTCGTGATCTCAGGGTCCTGGGATCGAGCCCCTCATTGGGCTCTCTGCTCAATGGAGAGCCTGCTTCCTCCTCTCTCTGCCTACTTGTGATCTCTGTCTGTCAAATAAATAAAATCTTAAAAAAAAAATCTTTAAAAAAAAGGAATTCTGGGGATTTTTTTTGTCCTCACAAAATGATGTGGTTAGTTTAGTGCATTTGTTCATTTGTAGGGGGGTTGTGCACATTCAATATCTATGATTCAGTGAGAAAAGAATGGCTTTATAGAGTGGGACAGTAATGTTGCAGGTAGATTATTGTTATAATCCCACCCAATTGTTAGATTTTGGCACTTGGTGGATATGCATGGCAGCCACATGACTTTGTTTCACTAGCATAAAAACCTAGTTTTGATGGGGACTGTCTGAAGTGTTTCTGCCATCCAGAGAGTCTCCAGTCAGTATTCTTGCACTTGGGTTCAAAAGATTAATATCTATTTTACGGTCATTATCAGCTGTAATTCTCTTGTGTTACCTGAGAGAATTGCCCTGGATTAGCATCTTCTCAGGGCAGAAGGCTCTAAAGAGTAGACATAATGTTCCCTCCTATTCTATTTTGTTGCTTTGTTGTTTTCCTGGGAATCCTGCATTAGTGGATGAATCTCATCCTTCCCTGGTGTGTGTGGCAGGTGTCAGGAGGAAGAGTTCAGGGAATGGGGGAGGGAGGGAGCGGGATGCGCGTGATGCGCTGTGTTGGCGGTGTGTACTGTAGGGCTGTGTTAATAGAGACACTAGGTAGAAACCACACAGATTCAATTTAAAAGTAGATGTAATAGCATGAAGTCAGCACAGTTGGAGTCCCCAGTGGTGTGCAAGGCCCCAGCAGGCCACACCAGGGCTGCTGTTCACAGCTGCAGCCTGAGGATGCGGGTCACAGGTGAGCTCTCCCAGGTTAGGTAGGTAGAACTTTGAGCTAGCCCTCATTTTGAGCTTGTTCTCTTTATTCCCTAGAATAGTAACTGAACATCTTAATTAGAGCTGATTTTTTTTTTAAGGTTTTGTTTATTTATTTGACAGAGATTTAGCGAGCACAAGTAGGAGGAGCAGCAGGCAGAGGGAGAAGTAGGCTTCCTGCTGAGCAAGGAGCCCAGTGCAGGGCTCTATCCCAGGATCCAGGGATCATGACCTGAGCCGAAGGCACAGCTTAACGACTCAGCCACCCCGTCGCCTGTAGAGCTGATTTTTTTTTTTTTTAAAGATTTTATTTATTTATTTGACAGAGATCACAAGTAGGCAGAGCAGCAGGCAGAGAGAGGGGGGGAAGAAGGCTCCCTGCTGAGCAGAGAGCCTGATGTGGGGCTCGATCCCAGGGCCCTGGAATCATGACCTGAGCCGGAGGCAGAGGCTTTAACCCACTAAGCCACCCAGGTGCCCCTGTAGAGCTGATTTTTAAGAAATGTAACAAATGAACTTCCATGATAGATATTTACAACTAGTGATCTCTTTGGGAAAATATTGTTATGTATGTCTGATGTCTGATGAAGTTTTCCGGTTCTGAGAAGTTGGATGGGTCAACTCTCGTAAGAAGTTATTTCTCTTCATGGTTGATGAGTCCAGCAAAAAGCATGGACCAGAATGGCCAAGTCCACAGTAGGTTGTCTTCAGAGATTGAATGCTTTGTCTCTTCAGAGTGTCTTCTGACCACATCCATACCTTTTGGACATTTTTACCTCCATCACTTCAGTTCTTACCTCTGTCTACTTCAGTTTTTATATTCTTTCTTTAGAGAATTGCCTTCATTTTCTTTCCTTTATTCCTTCTTTTCCTGTAGCTGCTAAACCGAGAGGCTTGTCAGGAGCAGCCTGTGCCCCTGGCGGTGGTGGGGCCTATTTTGGATGTCCTGGCGACACTGCTTCGACAGGGGGAGGAGACCATCCGCAACCCGCACCACGTCAGCCTGGCCTTCAGCATCCTGCTGATGGTCCCTTTGGACCACCTAAAGCCCTCTGAGTATGGGGGCATCTTCCTGCAGGTGCACAATGTGCTTTTCTCCATCCTTCAGTGTCATCCGAAGGTGAGAGGGAGGAGCAGGGTAGTTTCAGCCTGCAGGACAGTGGCAGCAGAGCTTCACTATTGGAGGATAAGAAAAACAGTGATTTGCTAAGCAAACGTTTTGGTTCCAGTAATTTCCAGGGTCACAGTGGTTTCTCAACAATAAAAATGTTTGATCTTCACATAAGCGTGTTTGAGTGAGTTTCATCTTTGTTGGGTCTGACACTTAGACAGTGTTTGTATACTAGCTATTTAAGGATGCTCATTGCAAATTGTTCTTTTTTTGCAGACCACACATTCAAATCTCACTGACTTGCTTAGATGTCTTCGTGGGTTTATAACTCAGATGTGTGTAGGGAGTGAGGCTTCCTGAGTTCCAGTTTTATAGTATGCTGCCTTTGAAATTAAACTGAGTAGGAATAATTGTCCTACAGAAAAGATTCTAGTTCAGCCACCATCTGTTGAACATTTGCTACATGTCTCGTTTTACCCCTGCAGTAAGTCTGTAATGTAGATGGTAGTCCATTTTATTGATAAAGAAACTGAGGCTCAGAGCTGTTATGTGATTTCACCACTGTCACACAGCTGGGTCTAAATCTTAGCTTCAGGACTGTTGATTCTTTGGTCTGTGTTCTTTCCATTGCACCACTGCTGTGCATGTGATGAATAGGAAGTCATAAATAAGATATATACACATATACACAGGCACATTCTTATATTTTTAAGTGTTATAATGTTCTCAGGTTAGAAACCTGACTGCAGCGCCATTTTAAAAAAAATTATTGTCTGGTAAACTAAGCACTCATGACATTGGGCCTTACTGCAGGGCCTTTGACCCTGCCTAATCTTGTGAGCATCTTTGTTTTCAGTCTCTGCTGATTGTTAAATTTTTATGTGACCATACCATATAAATACAATACATATAAATTACAAGCTAAAATTGCCCATCTTGCAGAAGATGCAGGATTTCATGCAGTTGATGAAAAGTAATCTTAGAAAACTGGGAACTCCAGAACCATTGACAAGTGACCATTTAGCAGAATTAGACCATTTGATGAAAGGAGAAAATTGACAAGATTAATGACATGGTATTGCAATGAAGAATGATGTGACTGATAACTACCTACCACTTACTGCCTGTGGGTTACAGTGGGGGATGGGGGCCCTATGTAGTGCATGATCACACTGTTGGCCCTATGCATAGTTGAGTTGATAGAAGCACCAGGCTACAATCTGCTTAGGTCTATCTAAAGGGGATAGCATGAGGTCAGCTCAGCCAGCATACCCAGCAGAATGATCAGCTGGTACCATATTAAGCCAGGGTGTGAATTCAAGTAGTCTGGCTCTGGATTTGTGTGCCTTTAATCAATACGATAGCAGAGGCTTACAAGGGATCCTTGGGAAATTTGATGAAACTCTGGAACACTTCTGCAAAAATGAGTTTTTTCAGAGCATGCTGTGGATGTCAGTAAATTTGATGTAAAGAACGGGATGTTATGCTATCAAGAATTCCGTTGGATAAATTATACCAAATGAAAAAATCTCAACTCTTGATTTAGTCTTTGTTCGTTCTAAGAATTCTGAGAAAAGAGCAGGACTGGCCAGTAGATCTTTAAAGCACTGTTGGATGTGTTTTATGTCTTTGTTGTCCAGCACAGTAATCCCAGGCCACTTACGTCTTGAAATGTGGTCCAGGAGCTGTATGACTAGGAACTGAATTTTAATTGATTTAAGTTTAAGTAGCCTCTTGTAGCTCATGGCTGCTTTATTGGGTAGTGTGTTGTTTTGATCACGATCTAAAGGGTGGTTGTATATAAAAGAAGCATATTTTAAAAATTTCAGGTCATTCTTTAAAATCCTAGCCAGAACTTTTCATCACTAAAAAATGAGAAGTTTGGGTCCTTCTTTGAAATGGATTTACTTTATGTAACCTTTTTCTAGTGCCGGTTATGCTTAAATATGTTGTTACTTTTGCTTCTGTTATTTATTTCTACCCATTTCTAGAATGCACTAACAATTTGGAGTAACAGATTAAGCAAATTCTAAACCAAGATCATCCCATTAGATTCCTAAAGTTAGAAGCCCTTTCCCAAACTGTTAAAACAAATACTAAAGAGTCCAGTAAGATGAGTGAGCTATTTCCCTAGCAAATTCAGGCAAAAAGAAGTTGCCACGCTGTTTTGAACATCCTGCTAGATATGGTTAGGAAGGAAATAAACATGTGCTCCTTTAAAGTAGAGACAAACTGTAAGAGCCTCTTGATCATGGGAAACAAACAGGGTTGCTGAGGGCAGGAGGGTGAAGGGGTGGGATAACTGGGGGATGGATATTAAGGAGCACATGTGATGTAATGAGCACTGGGTATTATATAAGACTGATGAATCACAGGCATGTACCTCTGAAACAAATAATACATTATATGTTAAGTTTAAATAGAAAATGTTTAAAAAAATAAAGTAGAACTTGAAATAAACAATTATATGTTTTTATATTCTTTTGCCTATTATTATTACAGGTAATGCTGAAAGCCATTCCTTCTTTCTTGAACTGTTTTAATAGATTGGTGTATTCGGTCATGCACGAAGGGAGGCAGAAAGACAAAGGTAATTCAAAGTAACAGTATCAGATACATGATTTCAAATGTGTTTGTCTTGTGATGTCTCATATGTTACAGAAAATAAAACCACCCAGTAGAGTCTAAGTAAGAAATGTTCAGATCATTAAATCATATCATTAAATCATATCATTAAATCATTAAATGAATATCTAAAATAATTTTCTAAAAATTTCAAGCTGTTTTTCCTTTTTTTTTTTTTTTTTTTTGTCCAAAACAATGACTACATTTATGATCTCCTATTTAAAATATTTTTTTTCCGGGGGGGGGGGGGGGGGGGGGGAGGACCAAAAGTACTTAGATTTAGGAAACGTTTATTCTCATGTAGAGGGGATGTAAAGTGACTACAATTCCATTCTTGCCCTAAAGGAGTTCCTAGTTTGATGGAGAAGTTAAATAAGAACAGGCAGTTACAGAGCTATTTCATTTTATAAAAGGGGTGAGGTCTGGCAAGTCATCATTTCAGCCTTATCTTGGCAAGGTTGTGTTTGTTTACCAATGAAATGAACCGCCATATGGTGATAGCATAAATTATGTGTACAGCTTGTTTTCAGCCTTGAAGGTTGTTGATCCTTGCTGAATTTCTAATTTGGGGGAGAGTCTCATTATTTAAAAATTTGCATATAGATTGAGGTGGTCTATATTGCGCTGTTTCAAATTTGCATAGTGTGGTACCTGATGGAATGCTCTGGGACCAACAAGGAGGGCTTTATGACTCAACTTGGAGGGTGTCTGGGAAGACCGTGTGGCAGCAGTTCTGGACTAACTAGCAACATATGAGTGGTACTCAATCCTCCCCCACCCCGGGTGAACCACTTTGATGGGTTCAGACTTGTGATTTACACTACTGAAACCAAGTAACTATTGAGAAAAGAGAAAAGGTATAGTTAACACTGGACTGTAATTCCCAAATTATTGTGCCTGGTTTTGAGATCAGTGGCACATTGAGGTCTTTCGCTTTCTCCCAGGCCTGGTGCAGTGATGTAATGTTGGTGTCAGTGTACAATTGTGACTATGTTTAGGAGCAGGGTAGGAACACAGGTTCCATCTCCCAAGCTAGCCTTGGTCAGTTGGTGGTGGCTGGCTGTAGCATTGTATTGAGGCCGCTAAGGTCATCGCCCTGTCTGAGCTCAGCAAGAAGAATCCCTGTTTTACTAGCGATGTCTGCCTGGACAGGAGATGGGAAATGGCAGTGTAGGGAAGGCCCCGATCCAGGCCTTGCTGAGCAGTAGGGGGGCTCTGCACTGCCATAGGTGTGTCCCGTGAGTAGTTACAAGTGTGTCCGGTGTTCTGAGGGAGTGTCGGGGCACCTTTCACGAGCGTGACTCTGCTGTGTCCGTGTTGGTGCAGCTTAGTTACCTCCTGTCTGCCAAGACTCGCTTCTCTGACATGTTCAGAGCTTAACTGCGTGGAGTTTTAACTAGTTACTCTTTCCTTGTTGGTATCCAGTGCACTCTTCATAAGCACCCATGGACTGTAATAACTGCCAGGCAGTCCCTAAACTGCATATGTGTGCTGAGCACTCTGACAAGAGGGAAGAAATGGAACGTGGTAGATATTCAAGTGCTTTGCTAAAATACTTGCCTGTTGAAATGCCCAGTGAATGTTAGAGATTTTCATCATTTCATAAAATTTTATTGTATCTGGAAAAAGGCATATATGTAACATGTTTGTATATTCAAGGTTTTAAGAAAAGACATTGTGCATTTTAAAACAAGTTTATTGAATCATAAAGTATGTGTAACAAACCACATTTGTTTATACAGTTTGAATGAGTTTTGACAGGTAAATTCATGCAGGAAGCCATCTCCACAATAAAAAAACAGAACATTCACATCATCCCTAAAAGAGTCCTCTTATAGCCTCTTTTCATTCAGGCCCCAGCCCCAGCCAACCACTGATCTGCTTTTTGTCACTGTAGATTTGTTTGCAGTTTCTGGAATTTTACAAAAATGGGTGTATTTCTATGCTGAATGAAAACTGGGGAAGATTCCCCACGGACTCTGCTGTGAGGGCTTATGGGAGCTGGGGTGTGGCCAGGGCCTCAGGGCCATTCTAGGCAGTTGGAATCCTTTAGAGGGGTTTTTTAAGAAGGCCTTGAGCGGTCCAAGCACTTTAAGGTGGACAGAACTAGGAAATAGGAAGTAAATCTGGGAAGACAGGAAGATTATCTAGTATTGGTAGCTGAGTCTTATATCTCTCTGTCTACATGATCTCTGAAACATAAGGAGGGAAAGGCATAATTAGGTCTTCTTATCTTTAAAGTTATACATTGCCAAAAAACATGTTTTTTAAAGATAGTTTTCCAATTTAAACCTTTCTTATAGACCTCCACCTTTAAAAAAATACAATAGCAATTAGATTTCATCTTAAAATTTTCAATTCTTCTAGACTCCTAAAAAAACACATGTACTTGAGTATTTTAAGTGTTTCCTCTTTTGTAATTTAGATAAATATTTGCACCTAGTATCTCTCCTTCATTCTGTCTGTGAAATAAGCTGATTAAGGAGCCTGGAAAAAAGGGAAGACTTGAATAATTTTCAGCTATATTAAACACATAAAGTTAGAAGGGTTAAACTGATGGGTTTTGGACTAATCAGTTTGGAAAACCTTTGCTCCCATAGGAAGCACAGATGATCTGTCAGTGGTCCTTGAGTGTGCCCGCCTGGTGGAAAGGATGTACAGCCACATTGCAGCTCGGGCTGAAGAGTTCACGGTGTTTTCCCCCTTTATGGTGGCCCAGTATGTCACAGAGGTGCAGAAGGTAAACTGAGCTCCCTCCCTTTCACCAAGTGCTTTCATTTGTAGTCCTTTGTAGCAGGGCTTCTCAACCATAGTGGCAAGCGATGTCTTGGTCCTGATGGTCCCAAGCCTGCATTGTAGCAGGCTGTCCTGCCAATCTGCAGGGTTCTGCAGCAGCCCTGCAAGGTTACTGGAACCACTGAGTGAGGCAACATTCAAAGGGCTAGCGGTGCCTGGTACCTAGAAGATGTTCTGTGACCACTGGCTCTCCCCATTCCTGCTGCAGCACAAGCGGGGCCTGTTTTGGTCAGTTTCTTGAGTCATGAGCAAGCTGAAATGCTTCCCAGGTTAAAGGACAGGAGTTCTGCTAGGGCCAGGCTTAATGATGATGAGGAAGAAGGGTCTTGGGACCCCCAACAGCAGGAGTTCCTGGGTTTCTCCTCTCGCAGTGCATTGTGTGTGAGTCAGCTGCTTGCAGACACTCAAAGGAGATGATGTGGTAGAGATACCAGCAGGTTCCTTCAGTTCCATTAAGCGAAAGTACTTTGTCCTATTTAATCTGACTTTTTTTTTTTTAAAGATTTTATTTATTTATTTGACAAAGATCACAGGTAGGCAGAGAGGCAGGCGGGGGTGGGGGGTAGCGGAAGCAGGTTCCCCACCGAGCAGGGAGCCCGATGTGGGCCTCCATCCCAGGACCCTGAGATATGACCCAAGCTGAAGGCAGAGGCTTTAACCCACTGAGCCACCCAGGTGCCCCTAATCTGACCTTTTGACTTAATATTCTGGATAGTTAATTCATCGTTCAGTACTGGTCTCAGTTTGGAATGTTAGCATGTTATTTCCAAAATTCCACAAGACCCTGTGTGACCTGTGAAGACTTCCTATCTTCCTTGGTTTAAATTGAATGTCAGAGGCTTTGAGTACATTGTGTTTCTGTGTGTATCTACTTTTGCTGGTGTAGATATATACATCTGTGTTGTTTATATTGCTCTCCATAGAATAGCCCCCCTTTGTAAATCTTGTAAGAATAATGTTAGAACCCTGGTAAACTTGTTACACTAAGAGATTTCTCAAGGGAGATTGGACTGAATGAGCTTTCTCAGAAAATCTGGTGTTGCATCTGTTTTCATTCTGACCCTGTTTCAGGATGAATCTATAACTATTAAATAATTTTCGAACATGCTCAGCTGGCCCCACTCATCTCAGCCAGTGGGGATGCCTGTCATGTGGGTGGGCACTTGGCTGTGTTTGAGATGGGGCTGGGGTAGGGAGGTGGAGGGGCGCTGTAAGACACAGTCCACCCCATGGGTGTGCATGGGGTCCTCACCATGCACGGTGCATGGAGGAGTGGGGGCAACATGTGAGGACCTCTTCAAGCCAGCCTTTGAATAAATGTTGGGCTTTGTGTTTGGTTTCCTTGGAATTTCTTAGCATTTTTATAGAATCTTGATATTTCACAGGCACTCAAGTCATTGATATGTAAGCCTTTGCTGAAAGAAAAGCTGGCATTATTTTGTGTTTCAGTGAAAAATAAAATGAGAGATAGTAGTATCATTTAACTAAGGGCCAAGAAGGGAGGGGATAATTTGAACCCTTAAATCACTAATTATTATTCTGAGATTTATTTTATGAAAAGTCTCTGGTTTCCTGGCTTCATTATTCATGTCTAATTTATGCTTCTCAGTTATTTTTTTAAATTTTTAATCTTGAAAGCCAAAGGCCTTGGGAATTATCTAAGACTGTAGCATCCCAGAATTTGTTGGCAAGAGTCTGTGTTTTATCTTTCATTTGTTTTTTAACTCAGTAATGAAGAAAATACTCCATATGTATTAGAGGCTTCTACTGAGAATCTTTCCAGACCAGAAAGACATAAGTTTAATTAAATGCTAGATAGCGAGCACAGCTAAATCAGTCTCCTTTGCATTCCCCTAGTAGTCCTGTGGAATGGGTATCGGTGAAGGTCTGGTGGTGACCTGGTGAGACTGTGTCAGGAAGGAGATGCAGTGACTCCTACAGACCTTGGACCCTCCATGCAGTAATGTGTCATAGTGGGGATGTCCAGGGGAAATGATGGTCACTGGTCTCTTTTATCCATAGATCAGACTTACATCTGTCTATGTTGACAGCCTAGAGTAAATAGTTTGTACTGCCTATCCTGCATAAGGTCCCTTTATGCCACCTAGAGATATTTTCATTCAGAGGTCAGTGATCTTAGTGTCAGAGAAACTGAGTTTTTTTCCACTTATTTTATAAATAATTGGGCTGAAACATAAAGATGCGCAGTGGTTGTGTAGACCAGACACGGCTGGCCTTCCAGTGACCCAGCAGGGCTGTGTGCTCGGCGCTGTCCTTGGACTAAGGAGCCCCCGGGTGAGGGAATGGTGGAGCGTGTGGGCCCTGGCCTCTGACTGGTGGGCTCAGCTCTTGGTTCTGTCGCTGGGACAGTTCATTCACCTCTGCTTTTGGAGGTGGAATTACCTGTTTAGTGAGTGCTGATTAGAGGAATAAATGAGTGGTCAACTTACAGGGTCCTCATCCAGCTGGTAAGATTCAGGACTTTCGTTTTTTGTTTTATTTTTCCTTCCTTCTAATGCTTTCCACTGAAATCATGGACAGTTCCACTGTCCGTTCTTGAGCTTTCTTATCATCTATAAACAGTAAAACTTAAGGTGATTGTCAGAAGTTTTTTGAGCTGTCATGTGAAAATGACCGTAACTTTGAAAAATAGCACCATTGTAGTGACAGAAACAAACTATCCTCCCAGTGGTTGCTTTGGTGAATCAGACTTCTCCGAGTGAATACCATATATCCTCCCCAGAAGCTACGTGTTTGCGGAGGGGCTCTCACGCTTTTAGGCCATTAAGATGTTAATAAAGAATCTGCCAAATCCTAGGCCTGCCTGTCTGGACCATCCAGTTGCTCTTTGGTTCCAGTTCCTGGAGTGTCCGGAGGTTCAGTGCGCGGTTCGGCTGCAGCCTGAGTGGTCATGGCAGATGCGAGTAGAGCCTGCTCTGACGGCCTTTTCGTCTAGACAGTATGAATCTCTGATCTGAAAGCTTGTGCGCGGCAGCCAGTGCAGCCACGTTGGAGCCAGACTGCCCACTCCTGCTGTGCCCCAGATTTTCGTTAACCCAGAAGTTCAGAGAAGAAAGGCATCTTGAGGCTTAAGAAGCGATTCAGCCATTCGGGGGCAGTTAGAAATTCAGGTCCCATTGAGCTGTTGTTGATAGGAATAAAAGATATATTAAGTGTCATCATAAGTCACATGTGATTTGTTTGGCTATGATGTGACCTACTTACTAATACAGCCCATCAGTGATCAGTTTGCGGAGCATTGGAGCCCACCCAGCCACCTGCCTTGCTGGGGGTGGGGGGATGTCAGTCGCATAGTGAACATTGCTGCCATTGTCCCACGTTAGTGCAACTTCCCGGGCAACTGGTCATGGTGAAGAACTTGGCACAATGTGCAAGTGGCTCTCATACGATTTGTAAGTTTAAAGATTCCGGTTTTTAAATGCCCCAGGTAGGCATCATTCACCGAATAGCAAGGCTACCCCTGTGATTTTGTGAGGTTTTATTCCAGGCTTTTGTCACTCAAGTTGGCTTTTATTTCCCTAAAATACGAATTCTGAAGATAGGAATTTTTATTTCTGTGCAAAGTGATAGTTTAAAAGGGATGTCTTTTCTCAAGTTGAGGGGTGAACTTCAGATTCTTTGTCAGGTCTTCCGAGGGCCTGGTCTGTGTGTTTGCTCTCACAGAGGGTGTGTCCTCCTTTCACAGGTCACCTTGTATCCGGCGGTGAAGGGCCTTCTGCAGGAGGGCATTTACCTCATCCTGGACCTCTGCATTGAGCCGGACATCCAGTTTCTGAGGGTCTCCCTGCAGCCGGGGGTGAGAGACATCTTTAAGGAGCTGTACAATGACTATGTGAAATATCACAAGGCAAAACACGAAGGAGAGAGAAGATACACAGTCTGAGGCTGTTTTCTGGGAGCGCTGCTGGCATTACTGCGGAGTGGCTCTGGCCCTCCGGTCTGAAAGAGCTGGGGGAGCGGGACCAGAGGTATTCTGATTTGTGATGTTTGCGATGTGCAGAATACACTCTGGGGTTTATGTCGTATATACTGTCTTTGATAGCTATGTTTTTCACAATGAATATTTTTAAACATATTTTTTTAAGCAGTATGTATTACAAATAGAATACCAATAATTGACCCCAGAATAAGGTGAATTGAATAAAAAGATTGCCGAATGTCTCTCGTGGCTGTTCCAAATGGAATTCTTGTCTCTCTCATCCAGTGGTTTGGTATCTCTTCTCCCATATCTCTTCTCCCCGCAGGAAACTATCTAGGTATGTGGCTATATAATTAAATCCCATTTAAATATCTTTGCCTTTTATATTCTCCAAGTAAAATGGGCAGTGTTCTTGAAATATCACTTGCTCTACCTTCCCCAAGTATATCTTCTGGTGGGGGCTGGGGATGGTTAGAGCGTTGAGACTCGGTGTTAGCTGAGGTGCCTGCTCCGGGGCGGGGGTGCGCAGCCTGTGTGACGTGGGTCCGCCTCGTCAGTGCTCCGTTCTCCTGCCTGCTCTGCTCTTCCTGCTTCAGCTCTCTGAAGTTTATTTTGGAATTTTTTTTCTTTTCAGTCTGAGAAATACTCTTTTTTTAAAAAATTAACCAATATATTTTATTGTACTAACCTCAGAAAATAAAAATAAAAGGGAAAAAATTTAACAAAATACCCCTCGTTTCAGCTACACGGACAGTGTCTGTCATTTTGAGTCCCTCGTTTCCATCTCTTTGCTGTGCATCTATCTGTCTAGATATACATATAAGTAAATACATAGTTGCCAAATTGGATCTTAAATGCATTTTTGTTTTGTTTTAATTTCCTAGTTTTTTTCTATGTAATATTGCAGTAACATCTTTGGGTCCATAAAGATATTTGACATACCTTTTAACAACTATGTAGTAGTCCATTGTATAGATACAGCTGTTTAATTTCATAAATCTTCCATGGTTAGACATCAGATCTTTCCAAACTTCCTTTTACACATGGTGCTTGCAGCCGACTCTTTCCTTCTATCTTTATTTCCATAAGATGAATCCCCTAATTGCATAGTTTGTCAAAAAATCTTATGCAGTTTTATTTATATAAATATTGCCAAATTATCCTCCAGAAAGTGTACTAGTTTATTTTCTCACCAGTGAATCAACTTTAATCGATTTTCCTGGTTTTATGTTTCCATGATAGAGAAATGTTATTTTGTCTTGAATTTCTTTAGTTATCTGGAGATTATACATTTTTCATATTCACCGTTTCTTATTTCTTGTATAGATTGTATTTATATAATTAGGTTTCTTATGTAATATTAGCCTGTTTCTCAATTGGGATATTTGCTTTTTTTCTTACACACTATGTTTGTGGAATTTATGTTGGAATTCTCCTGAAATAGAGACTTAAATTATTTGAAGGATCGTACCTAAGCAAAAGGCTTGTTTTTACCCTACTTTTTCAAGCACATATGATTGGAATAGACAATATAAAATGGATTTTTTTGGCTACCTAAAAGAAATAGCTCATTTTTCATGCCGCAAATTTGATTTTGTTTCTTGCATTGACTGATTGAATTGTGGAGATGGTTCTGCTTTGCATGCTACATGCTTGATCTGCTTCCTTCCCTCTGTCTAGACGGCATGTGTGCAGAGGCTTCTAAGCTCTGGTAACCCAAAGTGGATTCAGGTGGTCTGGTATCTTTTTGCTTAATGTGCTGTATTGATGAAATTTTGTTTCTGTGCCCAGTTCACTGAAGAATCCTTGTTCACACCTGGAGATGGTGTGTTGGAGCAAGCAGGTGACCTTTCAAGGACACAGGCTGTAAACAGAGCTGGAATTAAAACCACATTCTTGGTTTTACCGTTTTGGTCAAGTGCCCAGACAGGAGGGTCGCTGGTCTCAGAATTCCCTCATGAAGTTGTAACTATTTTTTTCTGCCCAGAGTTCACAGTGGCCAGAGATTAGCAGTGATCGGTTTTCTCCCGCCTTGGGAATGTTCATGGGGCACCGACCAACATGGAGCAGTTCCTCGGGCGTCCTCACGGTGGCACTGCGGGCTGCAACCGAAGGCCTTCCTGCACCGCCTGGAACCCAGAGCAGAGACGCTTGTGTATAATGTGCTCCCTGCCTGGGAAGAAGGGGAATGAGGGAAAGAAGGCTGTCTACCCTGCGGCCTTCCTGCACAGTTCAGACATGCTACCTCTGCAGTATGCCTGTTCCTGGGAAACACTGTGCCCCTCTCCTCGCTGTCATTGCTCGGGGAACTCTAAACCTCTCAGGAAAGAATAATTTTTTATTCTATTTTGCTGGTTAACAGGGAAGAGGAGACATTTCTTGTAGTGGCAATAAGGGCAGCCACGCTCTGTATTTTATTTGATTAGAGTAGATCTCACAGGCAAGGAGAGTCGGCCCAGGCTAGCTGTATGCAAGGAGAGGGGGAGGCTTTCAGGGTGACAGTGAACGATGGCTTGAGTAGGACCCCATCAGATCCAGCGTGGAACCAAACGCCTCCGCACTGGAAGGCTCTGGCTGTACATTCTTTTGACACGTGGGCATCAGTCTCTTCTGTATTCTGCCAAGTGCTGGAGCTGTACTCTTGGTCTTCGTAGAGCCTGCTTTCTGGAAGGGGACAGGGACAAGCAGTCAGCAGTCAGATAAGCGGGATCATTCTGGGGCGTGGTCACAGGGATGTGAAGCAAAGAAAAGTTCAGAGGCTAGTGGGGAGGCGGCCATCCTGGGGAGGTAACCTTTGAGCTGAGCGCTGCCTGACGGAAGGGCAGGGGCTTTTAAGGAGGCCTGTTCTGAATTCACTTGTCAGACTGGTTTGGGCAGAGATAAGGCACCTGAAGGGAGGGGAAGTTAGGAGGGAGAGGGCTTGATGGGGGGCGGGGAGGTGGGCTCTGCAGGAGCCACTGGGGTGGTGCTGGATGGTAGCACATCAAGTGGCCCCAGAGGGGATACCACCAACTGCCCTCTTCCCAGCTTTGACCTTGACCACCACCCTTGGACCACAGTGGCTATGTCTTCACAGCCTATCTTCCTCTTCAGCTTCCTGAAATGCAGACCCTCCTCATGATTTCCCTTCCTTTCTTGCCACATCCTCTCTGCTGCTTTGTGGAAACTACCCGATGCTGTGGAAGGAAAAAGCTTCAGAAGAAAAAATGTCAAGGAGGGCAGGGCAGTCCTGGAAGTGTCCTGGTCAGATCTTCCAAATAGTTCACAGAGATTACTCTGATTGCTCATGTGCCAGGCTGCAGCCCTGTGTCTTTTGTCTAAAAAGCTCCCATCTTTATGCTTTGAGTGTAGTAAAATCCAACACAGAGGCTGGGTTTGATTCTTCATTCCCTGGTGTGCCTTCTCAACACTCTCACTTTTTCATTCCCCTTTCCTTTCTGAGGGGCTCAAGTTTCTCTCTCCTTTCTTTCTCCAGTTCTTCCTTTCCTGCTCAGCCTGTAGGTAACCACGGTCTCTCTAATGGGTGTGACTTGTGTCACCTGGGCCTTGGGTCCTGAGGGATCTTTTGTCCCCATGTTGTTGTTGGGGACATCAGCAGCTTCTATTCCAGGTTCTCTTGCCAGCTGATGCGTCTATGCCTGCAGCCCTCAGCTCTCTGTCCTCAGTCTCCCCTCTTGTTTCCTCCTGGTATCCTTAGTAGCCTCAGTGTCCACAGGGAAGACACTTCTGACACTCTGACCTCACATTTACAGGTCTCCACCTCTGCTCTCCCTCAGCCATCAGTCTCTCCAAGGAGCCAATGTCCCCTCCCCTCTGTGCCACCTCATCTCAGTCTGCCCTGTTGTCCCTCCACTCAGCTTATTCCCTGTTGCCACTGTGTCCACCATGCCCCTACTCCCATCCCCACATCTAGCATCTCCCTCCTTTGGCTGTTGTCACTTTGTCATGCTCTGGAGATGCCCCTTGTTATCCTCCTGCATTACCCCTCCCCCGTTCCTACTCCAGAGGGACAAGCTCTGTTCCTAGAGAGGATAATAGGATCCTGGGGATGATTCTGCACAAAATCCTGCTATCTCAGCTGAGTCCACGTGCTTGGAGGAAAATACCTTTTTTAAAAAATTTTTATTTTTTTTTAAATCGAAGAAGCATCCATGAGGCAACATATTATGAGTCAGTGGTGATTGGCTTATTATACTAGTTTTAGTATGAAGTTCTGGTTGATTGTGGAACATAAATTTATGGACAAGAGAAAGAGGTCTGCAAGATGCTCCATTACGGACACAATCGATAGGAGCAGGAGAGGCATTTCAGGAGAGGTGCTGAGGTGACTCAGCGCCGACCATGCCACATGCAGTGGGACCAGCTCACCTGGTATGCGGGATGAGAGACACATTCAGAAAATGGAACCATGGGACGCCTGGGTGGCTCAGTTGGTTAAGGGGCTGCCTTTGGCTCAGGTCATGATCCCAGCGTCCTGGGATCGAGTCCCACATCGGGCTCCTTGCTTGGCAGGGAGCCTGCTTCTCCCTCTGCCTCTGCCTACCACTCTGTCTGCCCGTGCTCGCTCTCTCTCTCTCTCTAATAAAAAAAAAAAAGAAAAAAATGGAACCATGGGAGAGTCTACAAGTGAAAGCCTGGCCAGATGCCACATTGGTGCTAAGCCCCCAGGAGCAGAATCCCGAGGGAAGCCACAGGAATAAATGCACAGGGATGTACCAACATCACAGTGGAGGACGTGGTCACACTCACTTTTACTGACTGTGGTCATTTTTAAAGACTGAGGTGATTGCTCTCTTGTGCATGAGTGTGGAGGCGTCCACAGTCTTCAGTGTCCAGTATTCTATGGACATGGAGCATGTGCTGGCATTTCTTCCAAGCCCTCTTTGAGCTTTTATCACAGGTGAAATGAGCCAAACAATCTTTTTCCAGTGTTCTCACCATATCCCTTCTGTCTCTTGAATCTCTGTCAGTTTCCTTTCTGTTTATAGACATACACAGAATGCCCCTAATCTAAAAAATTTGAATATTATTCCTGTTATCCTCCCAAATCACAGCCTTGACTGTGAACCAAATATAAGGGGTAGCTTACATTTGTAGTTTTATCTTGCCACCCTTTTATTTTGATAATCCTCCCATTGAAACCCTCTGAAAGGTAATTGGATCAGTTTTAACCATCCAGCAACATGGCTCATCTTGTTGGTCTTGAGGCACCTTTGGTTTGTTGGGCCCACCATTGGCTTCCCTGACTCTTCTATTTCTAGGGACTCCCATATCTCTGATGCTTTCTTACCTCCACTGGCTCCTTGTTCTCTCCCGCTGTACAATGCTCACATCTCCCAGGATCAGTCCTTGGCAGTTCTCTCTTGACTTTCTCCCCCTCTTCCAGTCTTCTGATGTCACCACTTGCCTCTGTGCCAAGATTCTCTCAAATGGCCCAATTTCTACATTGAACCACCCTGCCTTGTTTCTTGAGTTGACATCCTGAGAGGACAGAGTGGATTTCTCACATTGGGTCCTCCAGACTCTTGTCTAACTCTTTTGCATTACCAGTGTCTGTGTTGCCACACCAGCCCCCATCTTCCCTCCTTTCTCTTGCTGCCTCTGGTCATCCCGTGTATTGTTCTAAATCGCCTTAATGATTGTAGCTCTGCCTTGCTTGAAAATCTTCAAGGACTCTCTGTCTTATAAAAACTGATCCTTTATCTCTGAGCTAGAAACTCTGTGTGATCAGACTACACTCCCATCTATGACCTTCACCAAGGTGGTCTCTCTGTCGTCTCTCAAACGCATCCTACTTGTTAAACCTGCATCTTGTTTGTGCTGTCCCCTCCACCTGCTGTGTCCTCCCTGATTCATATCCTGTGTTAAAAAAGCTGCCTTTGTTTGCAGGCCTCATTCTGGGGTTGCCTTCTACTGGTCCGTGTAGCTGAAAATAATGACTTCTGGCGATGAACTCTCTAGCTCGCCATGGCCTGCTGCTGTCTTTGTATGCATCATCTCACCTTGTTTACTGGCTGTTGTGTTCCTCAAAGGCAGGTTCCATGTCCATGCTTCCTTCAAGTACAGCCCAAACCATAATAGGAACAGGGAAACCATCCACTGTGCTCTGGTAAGTTCCAAACCCTAGGCCAGTGGCTCCTTCTCCAAGTCTTCCCATGCTGGCTGCACACAAGAGTGAAAGTGGGAGCTCTAGGAAACTCAGGTTACAGGTGACCAACTTGGGAATCGAACCCAGCTCTGTCTTATCCCAAAGCCTTGGTACTGCATGTGGGTTTTCAACCCTTCCCCCAGCCCTGCTCTTTTTTTTTTTTTTTTTTTTTTAGCAGTGAACGATTTTCCAAAACAAAAACCAATGCAGAACATCAGTATTTCGAACAGATGAAAGGGCTACCATAGTTGAAAACTGAGTCACCCGGCATAGCCCACTCAGTTCTCTCTCCTTTGTCCTCCCTCTGATCTGCCTTCCCTCCCCTCCCTTACCACATGTTCCCCACCCTGTCGCCCGTACTTCCCTGGCTCTGTCCTCCATTTTCTCCCTGTCTTCCACCCACCCTCCCTCCCTGACTCTGCTAGACTACCAGGGTCTTCTTTTCTTTCAGAGTTTTACTCAAAAGTCTCTCTGTGAAGCCTTCCTAGAAACCCGATCTAAAGCCCCACCCTCCCTGCTTTGACCATCCTACCCCCTTTTCCTGCTTTATTACTTTTTCCTATTATTACCACTACTGCTAATTATCATTACTATTGCTTTCCAACTTACTGTGCATTTACTCATTAAACTTGTCTGGTGTCCTCGTGAGGAGTTAAGATCCATATGAACTTGGGTTGTTTGTGCTGTTGTTCATCGCTCCATCTCAGCACCCACCCAGAACGCTGCCTGGCACATAGTAGGTGTTCAGTTCGTAGTCGTTAAATGAAGACCTCCTGGGAACTCGGGGTTTTCAGCAGAGTAGTTTGAAAACCTCTGTTCCACCCTCCCGCCTCCATAAATGTCCACGAATGCATCTTTGTAAAAATAAATATTTGAAAGAACAGGTGAAGGCGCCAATGAGGTTTTGCATCCCTTGTTGCAGCCTCCCGGCCAGACTCTGCAGAAGCCACTGCTTACTGCAGGGGATGTTACTGAAGCTTGACACCAAATTGTGTCATCATTCCATACCACCCACAGCTTACATTGCAATAAAACTGGGGAAGTGTGGCACTAGCCTTGTGTTTCGTTTTGCTTTGTTTTTTAGTTTCCTGGTTGTTACAGTTTCCAGGTGCACCATCTCTAATCCACACATGTCAGGAGGGCTGCTTTCAGTCCCACAGGCTGAGCTTTTTGGAACCTGTTTGCTAAGGACCTCGTTTTGGTCGTCACTCAGATTTGAGAGCAGGTGGAAGACAGTTCCGCCAGATTTGATGGTCTGATGAGGCTCCTGGCCAGACATCCTGCAGCTGGCTCTAGCGTGGGGTGCTGGAAATGCAGGGACTGGTGGCTCCCTCTGCAAGAGGAGGCCTGAAGAGAGGAGGAAATATTCACAGGAGCCGGAGTGCATTTAAAGCAGCCATTCCCTTTGTCTTGCCGTGCCTTTGCATGGAGCAGGGTGCAGGATGGACCTAATGGACTATGGTCTCTTAGGATTCTCTAGGTGGCATTTGGATGCCTCTGTTGGTTTTTAGCTGATAGGTTGTCAAAATGATTAGCATGCATGTCCAAGACTGTTGCATTAGCTGTGCATTCAGTGATTGCTGATGGTTTCCTCTGGCCCCTTAAATGCATATTCATCACAGATGTAGGCATGTGGCCAGGGTTTTTTTCCTTCTTAGAGAAGAGGGAGAACAGTAAAGTTTCCTTTCAAAGTCTCTAGAAGGGCAAATGTTTCTCCTTTCAGGATACCTGGGTTGGAGGTGACTTAAAGAAATCCCCCCACCAAGCCCCAGTGGCATTTTCCTTCCTGGTGTAGGAGTTGGGGGGCATGTGTGATGATTTGGATGGCTGTGTGCAGGGCTGCAGACACTGTGATCTGGGTGAATGGCTCTTCCTGCCTGTGGGCTTCTGGACTGTGGAAGGTTTTGTAGCGAACCTTTTATCTTACTGAACAATTTTGATGCTTCTTGCTAAAACACAAAGGGCGTTTCGGGAAAAGATGTATGCTGAGATTGGGATACTGGTCAGGAGCTGGAGCTCAAAATCCATTTTAAACCCTCATCCAGTTCTTTGGTAATTTAAAAAAAAGATTTTATTTATGTATTTGAGAGAGAGAAAGAGAGAGAGCACAAGATGGGGGGAGGGTCAGAGGGAGAAGTAGGCTCTGCTGAGCAAGGAGCTGGATGCAGGCCCTTGATCCCGGGACTCCAGGGTTATGACCTGAGCCAGAGATAGTTGCCCAACCAACTGAGCCACACAGGCATCTTTTTTGGTAATTTTTGACAGCTGCTTGACTCCTCGGTTTTAGCTCGTGGTGAAAGATTTGAGGCTTCTGAGTGCTACGTTGAGCTCCCCTCTCCGTGACCAGTTCCTGAGTTTTCCCAGAGTCAGAAGTCCTGGCGTGTGTCCAAGGGTAAGAAAAAGAAAATGTGCTTCAATTTAGAAACCATAACCTCTACCTTTTCTCCTTAAGGTCACATTCTTTTTTTTTTTTTTTTTTTTTAGAGATTTTATTAATTTATTAGAGAGCAAGAGCATGCACAAGCAGGGGCTAGAGGGAGAGGGAGAAGCAGACTCCCTGCTGAGCAGGGGGCCTGATGCGGGGTTTGATGTGGGGATTGATGTGGGGCTCGATCCCATGACCAAGGAGATCATAACCTAATCTGAAGGCAGATGCTTAACCAACTGAGCCACCCAGGCGCCTCTTAAATTCACATTCTTACGTTGACCTTCAGGGGTGCCTAAAGCTACTGAACCCTCATGCCTCAGTTCATATATGAAGTTTTTTGAGGAGTGGATCTGTGGCTCATTTATTTTGTCTTAGCCTGGGCTCCCCAGAAAGCAGACTATGAGACAGGATGTGTGTGATCTCATTTTCTTATGGAGTCCAGTCCCAGGGAGCAGGAGTGAGGACACAGGCCGTGAAGCAGAGGAGAGAGAGCTAATAGGACAGCATGTTCCTGTCTTGGCCTCTGGCCTGCCTCTGCATTGTGTGGGCACCAGAGAGGGGAGGCGAGGGAGGCCTCCATCGAGGGAAGCAGTGGCACAGGAGGCGAGGCCATGTCTGCAAGAGTTCAGAATTCCCAGAGTTGGAAATCTACACAGAGCTCTGCAATGGCACAAAGAGTTGTCTGATACAGATTCTTTGACTAAGCTGGTTAGCTTCTGGGCTGGTGTGTACAGTTCGCACAATGCCCAAAATGCCTGGCTGAAGGAACGAGTCAGGGCTGAAATCTGACCTGATTTCTGTTTGCAGAGCCTGTACCTGGGATCCTGTGTCCACCCAGAGCAGGCCCCTTTTTCTCTTAGTCCCGGGGCAGTTCTGTTCACCTGCTTTTCCACAGTGACCAGTGGCCCCCCTGCCACTTGGCCCTGTGCCCCACCCGGGCACTTTGAAGCATGGCTCAGATACCTCTGCATGAGCAGTCACCGCCCCTGGGGCCCCCTTTCCTTCCCACCTGCCCCCAGGTTTTGTTCCAGACTTTTTTTTTTTTTTATAAAATTTATTTATTTGACAGACAGAGATCACAAGTAGGCAGAGAGGCAGAGAGAGAGGAGGAAGCAGGCTCCCCGCTAGGCAGAGAGCCCGGTGCAGGGCTCGATCCCAGGACCCTGGGATCATGACCTGAGCCAAAAGCAGTGGCTTTAACCCACTGAGCCACCCAGGCAACCCCAGACTTTTGTTTTTTGGAGGTAGTTGGTATTGCCTTGGGTTTCTTGTGCCTGCTCGGATATGAGGATTTGGCCCTAGGTTCTTTCCCATTGCTTCCCTAAGCTTACTCCCTCCTTTGGCCAGGCACTCCCAGCATGGCCTCCATGCCAGGGCTGCCCCTGTTATGACATGGGAGCCTCAGGCACTGAGCCACAGTCTTCCTTTTGACAAGCAGTACATTTAGCTTATAGCATGGATGACAGTCCCTATATTTTTATTTTTTAACTCATGAAACTACTTGTGCTTTGCTTTAGCAAACCTTTGTTAACTTATACTATGTGGCAGGAACCACTTCCTAATTATGAGACTCTGAGGAAGTGGCTTAATTTCCTGAGTTCTATTTTCTCATCTGTGAAATGGAGATAATTATTAATTACCCATAGAGTGGTCATGTACCTTAAACAAGATAATGGAGTTTGAAGGGCTTCACCCAGTATAGCACATAGAAGGAGTTCAATAGTTGTGAATTCTCTCTCTGCCAATCCTCCCCTCCCTTTCCCAGAGAGCAGTGTGAGGCAGTGGCTGCCGCCAAGGCATTCATGGCCAGGCCTGCCCTCACCCCTGTTCCAGTGTAACAAACTCGGGAGGCCATATTCCATCTTGCCATGTGGTGGTGAGAATTATGTGCTTTGAAATTATGTTATTCAGGCTGTACTTAATACCTATGACTCCTGTGCCTCATTTTCCTTCTAGAACATGCTTCACAGAGTTGTTAGGAAAATTTAGTTAGGCTGTTTATGAAGAGCACTCGCAAAGGTGTTTGGTACACAGCAAGCGTTCAATATGTAGTAACTTATAGTTCCCATCATCGCTATTCTGTAAGCCATTAGAGAGGAGTGAGTGGAAATCCAACCTTGCCAGTAGTATTTGAAATGACTTGTGTTGGCCCTTTGCCTGTGGGTTGTTGGAGAAAATCATCATAGTTACTGGAGACAACAGACTGACCAAAGGCTTGTTTAATAAATGAGAAGACGCAGTGGTTTTGGTCCTGGGAGGAGGCTGGCACCCTCATTGCAGTCATGGTGGGTGACCTTGCCAGCAGGGTCCTGAGTCAAGATTATAGTTTCTCTTGAGTTCACATCCTACTGCTTCTGAGTCTTTAGAATAAAGATGGAGGGGCACTTGGGTGGCTGCATCAGTTAAGTGTCTTCCTTCCGCTCAGGTCATCCCAGGGGCCTCTTCCCTCTCCCCAACTCATGCTTGTCCTCTGACGCACACGCCCACTCTTTCTTTCAAATAAATGAATACACTCTTTTAAAAAAATAGAATAAAGGTGGAGTTTGGAAAGACCTAGAAAAAGGACTGTAATTCCCTGAACTGTAATTCTTTCTCTTGAATACTGAGGGGGCAATATGCTTCCGTGATTCAAATCTTCGATTCCAAATCACACATACTCAATTCAGTCTTGTCATTCATTAGGTAAGCTCGGTGTAACTTTGTGCAAATCACGTAACCTCTCTGTTCCTTGTTTTCTTTGTCAGGAAGAGTCAGATGATACAGCCCCTACCTCGTCCTGGTTATTTCAGAGATTAAATGTGCTGATGTAGGAAAGACTTTTAACAATTTTTTGTACAGTCCCCAGAAGAAAATAAGTGCTATTATTTATTGTTCAAAAATTTTGCCCTTGGCTTTTTATTGTAAAAAATTTCAAAATTATAGAAAGATTGAAAATATAGCATGATAGACACCCATATATTGTCAACCTATATTTTTAAAAGTTGTCAGTACTTTACATATTTGCTTTATCTCTTTTTGAGCATATCAATTTATGTATACCTGCACGTATTCATATGTAACATTTCTGCTAATACAGTGTGAAAATAAGTTGCAAACATCATGATGTTTCATTCTAGTAGTAAGGACATTATCCTACGTTGTTGCAATGTCCTTATCATACCTGAGAAAAATCAAAATAGCTCCATAAAGTCATCTAATGTTCAGTCTACATTCAAATTTTCCAGTTGTCCCAAGAAAAATATTTGTACGATGCCAAAGTATCAGCTCAAGGCTTACTTACTGAGGACAAAGAGGGAGGAAGGTATCTGTATCACAGAGAGATCTGGCCATGTTAACAATAAACATAGTAGGGGCGCCTGGGTGGCTCAGTGGGTTAAAACCTCTGTCTTTGGCTCAGGTCATGATCTCAGGGTCCTGGGATGGAGCCCCGCATCGGGCTTTCTGCCTGGCAGGGAACCTGCTTCCCCCTCCCCCTCTGCCTGCCTCTCTGCCTACTTGTGACCTCTGTCAAATAAATAAATAAAATCTTTAAAAAAACCAATAAACATAATATCATCAAGTAGTGGTCTGCTCACACACCATCACTTAGATAATCGCCACCAAAATTTTTACCTGTAACCTAATCAAGTGTCTAGACCTGTGCGGTTCAACACGCTAGCCATTAGCTAGCCGTATGTGACTACTGAGCACTTGAAATGTGACTAGTCCCCACTGAGATGTATTCTATGTATACAATGTGTTCCACATTTAGAAAACCTATGATGAAGAAAGAATGTAAAATGTTTCACCAGTAATTTTTTAAATACTGATTTAAAATATTGATTAAAGCATGGAAATGATAAGATTTTAGATACAGTGAGTTAAAGTATGTTATCAAAATTAACTTCACCTGTTTTAAAGTTTTAAAAATGTGGCTACTAAAATTTTTAAATTACATGTGTGGCACACATCATATTTCTCTTGGATAGCATTGCTCTAGACCGAACTTTCAGAAAGTCAAGGAGGGGAAACATCTATCTTTGGGGTGCTCTGTAAAACTCTTCAAAAAGTCAGTGTCATGAAAGAACAAATCGTAAGAGGCATTCTTCGAAGCTGGTATTATTAAAGACAGGCAAGAACTAGATGGTGTTGGGACATGTTCTGTATTTAATGAGGACAATGCAAATATCTAAGAGGAGTTTATTGTTAGATATGGTTCTTATGGAGATTTCCATGGGAAATGAGGATGCTCATGTTTTAAGATGTCAAGGTTTGAGGAACTCTAGGTGATTAGACAAGATCATCCTGTTCTCTTGGGACAGAGTAACAAAAGGAGAAGCTCACATGGTGTGGGGAAGGGGTTTGGTGGTTTTCATTACAGACACTGAAGCCACTCTTAAAGAATAGAGGTTGGGGTTTATAGGAGCACCAGCAATGATAACATATGTAATGAAATTGAAGAAAGTCTTGACTTCCCTTGTTCTCTTTGTGGTCCTTGGCCCTTGGGTCATTAGACTTGAGTTTCTATCCCTAGCTCTAAGCAAGGGAGGATATTTTAACACAGTAAAAGAAAGACTCTTTGGTTCCCTAAAGTGGACACAACCCTACCAGGATCAAACTGTCCCCCCAGGTGGCTGGGAGCTTTTCATGCTACAGATGTTTCTCTGTGGGTTTTGCAGGTGTTTCATTTTTATTTTCTACCTCTTCAAAACAGCTCACTTTCTGGGAGCTTCAAAATTGTTTCTGCTCTATTTCTTTTTAGAAACATCTAAACACCAACTGATAGAGATGAATTTTATGCCAGCTCTGGGCTTTTCTCCATCCAAATTACACATTTATTGAGAATAGCTATGCCTGTAATTTCCACGGAACACGAAAAGATCACTTAAGAAAATTGATAGTCAGGGCACTATGTACCTTTGATTATATTTAAAATGTATGTCTGATTTGTTTTTTTTTTTTTTTTTGGTAAAAATTTATTATTTTATTTCCATGGTAGCTGTTGGCAGGAGATCCGCTCCCCCTTTTTCCCCTCACATACAAATCTCAAACCGGAGATGTAAAATCAGAAGTACTGGTGGTCTTATCTTTGAGTGCTAGGGAAAAGGCATTTGGGAATTTCTGTGTTTATTTGCCCTACGAGTTTATGTGATTCTTGGTGACTTCAGTAGCACCTCCTGTCTCAGATGCATAGCTGTGTGGACATGCCGGCTATCGTGTTGCACTGGCAGGCAGTCTTCTGGTATAAACATGCACATTCAAGCCATGGGACCACAGTCAGGCTAACCTTCTGTTGTCGTGAAACATACATGCACTTGATAGAAATGCTTAAGGTGGTGCTGGCTGGCTACTTGACCTGGGCATGCCCATAACAGGGTTCCTATGTTATGGTGTCGTGCATTCACTTAGCAGTTTTAGAAACTTCACTGTACCAGGAAACCCAGCATTAACTAGGTTCTCAGATCCAGCTCATAATGTCACGATCATCAGACTTGAAAGATATTTACAGTGGACAAGATCCATTGACAGTGACTACCAGATTTGATCTATTGAGGAAGATACTGAGCTCTTATCCAGTTTCAGAATCTTTGAGAAAGCTGGTTCCTCATCTGGGGTTTGCTGGGTAAAGATGTTATTTGTATACAAGGAGCTGCATGGCCTTAAAGGATTATTTCACATAGATCTTTCCATGCCTTTCCCCTGTGCTTTAAATGCTGACAGTGCCAGTCTGCTTTGCAAGTCTCACACATGGCTTTTTAATCCATGACTCAGAGCCTGTGCCCAGGCTGTGCACTCCCTTTCTACTGAATTATAGGTTGCTTTTGTGAGTTTCTCTAACCTCCTACACCTGCTGTGGCATACTTGCCTGGTGAAGTTCATGGGTCCACCAAAGCTATGCTTTATTTACCCCGGTGTGGTAGCAGCAGCTCTATACCTTGTTCTTCACTCAGAATCATGTCAAAACAAAAGACAATGAGAGGGATATACAACTTGCAAATTGCAAAAAAAAAAGAAAAAAAAAGAAAAAAAATTTCTTAACATATATCAGTGTTTTAACTTTTACTGGAGCCAGAGTATCCAGAAAACACCTTACGAATGATTCTGTTCTCTGTCCCCAGTATCTGTCCTCCCTTATGCAGCAACAGAGTTTTACCAGGTATGTGACCCCTGAAGAGAAAGGCTACACTTCCTAGCCTACCTTGCGTGGCCATGTGGCTGTGGGCGAAGAGCCAAAGTAGTGCGTGCTCCTTCAGGGTCATTATTCCCTTAAAAGCAAGGAGGATAGTTTCTTTTTCCTGCTGCGTACAGTGTGGCCAACTGGGCCACGCAGACAAGACAAACGTCCTGGGGATGGTTGACAACCAGGAGAAGAGCCTGGGTCCCGCACCTTGAGTGTCATAGCTCACCGGATAGCCTCATGCCCCCACATTCCCTGGCAGTTCAACAGAGCAGTGTTCAGTTGTGACGTAGGTGCCCTTCTGGGCGGAAGCACACACAACCTTCCAGTCTGTGTTCTTTTTTCTGGTGCAGGGAACAGCTCCATAGGAGGCTTGACATGCAGTGAATCTGTCTTGCTAGTAGGTCTTGGATGCTTGTGCAATACAGGAGGATGGGGAGCTTGTGTGGAGCCCTCCCAGACCCATGCCCAAGCCTCCCTCTCTCCCTTCCTTGCTTCCGGGGTCCTGAGTGGTGGTGTCTCCTGCCCCGGCCCATTGGAATAAAGCTGCAGGACTGTAAAACCATGCGACTGACCTTTGCAGAGAGCAGCTTTTCCACTGGGTGTCCCACAATGTTGCGGTCCCTTGGCCTCTAGTTTGAGGGTTCATCCTTTCAGGCTGTGTGGTGAGGACCTCAGGAAGGGGGCACCTCTGGCAGTGCTTCCTCACTGTCCATGTAAGTAGCAAACTGTCTAAGTCAGAAAAAGAGCTCTTCGTTGCTTTATCAGCTGACCCTCCAGGGCCTGGGCCTTGCCTTGGCCTTGTGCTTGACAAAAACATTGACTCAATCAAGATCCCAGCACCACCACCTGAAGTAGCTTTCTCAGACAACAGTCAGGCCCCTAGCAGCTGCTCCATGAGCGGGGGAAGGAACCAGAAAAATGTTTACTTACTAAGCCATTGAGATTTCAGGGCAGTGTTCCTGCAGCATAATTTAGTCTAACCAGACTAACACCCGGCCTGTTCCTGGAATCACTTCATGGAGCAGAGCTACCATGCGGTCTGGGTGTGTGCGTGTGAGAGAAACACAGTCCCCCGCTGCTGAGGACACTTATTCTCAGGTTTAATCACAGCCAACTGATCTATAGCCTAATGAACACCCATGAGTCTTTTAACATCTCATTTGAGAACGATTCCATGGTAGATAGTCAATAAATGCTTATTAACTGAGCTGAGCCATGGTGAAGCTGGGTAAACCATCTCTTTCCCAAAATAACAGATGTCATTCAGGTGACCAAAAACCTTCTGTTTGACAGATTCAATGATTGTTTCTCCTGGATCATGCTGGATTAACAAAGACAGGTTCTTCCATGCATGAATAAAAGAATGAAAGAATTATCTGTCCCTTCATCCATCCAACCATCCATTCATCCATCCACCCAAATAGTAAAAAAAAAACAAAAAACTCTTCCGTCATGGAGCTTATTTTATTAGTAAGGGAATCAGAAAAATAAAAAAAAAATATTTTTTTTAATATTCAGAGATTATTTCTTTTATAATTTGAGGTTTTTCCTTCCAGATATGGATAGATTTAATTTAAGGAAAATACCATCTGTAATCTCAATTTTTATTTACCATTTGATGGTGAATATTTTTTCATCAAGTATATACTTCAAAAACCTGGTTATTTTATATTATTTTCCCTTATTTTATTTTAATTCCAGTATAGTTAACAAGTTACTACACTATACGATACTATACATACATGTATAGTATATGTATACATATAAGTGTATATGTATACAAGTGTACAATCTAGTAATTCAGCAGAAAGATTAAAAAAAAGTTTTTCTATTTTTTAGAGAGAGAGAGCATGTATGCACATGAAGGGTGGGAGGGGCAGAGGGAGAGAGAGAATCTCAGGCAAGTCTCCATGCCCTGTGCAGAGCCTGATGCAGGGCTCGATGTCACTACCCTAAGACTATGACCTGAGCCAAAATAAAGACTCATACACCCAACCAACTCAGCAACCCAGGCAACACTGAAAAATTAAAATTTTCATATCTGATCCCTTATTTCCCAGATCCTATTTGGTTACATATTTTTTCCCTAGCAGTATATAAAAAATAGTCCTCTATTTTTTTGGTTGCAATAATGTTTATATCACGACTCCCTGATACTATCTCCCATATCTTAATTATACTCAGGAGTCCCCAGTCTCCCCCGCCCCCATATATAGGCAAGCTTTTGGATTATTTTTTACAGATAGCTATGGCCTTTCTTATATCTTACTAGTTTCATTCCCAGAGGTTGACCTTACTTCCAAGTTTTGGCAGGCATATACTTCTGCATCTAAGTGACATTCATTCACTCACTCAAAAGCGTTCATTCTTCTAACAGATACTTCTTGAGCAGGAATTATGTGCCATACTGTTGTAGGTGCTGGGAGGACAACAGTGAAGTAAACGGACAAGTCCGCCCTCACGGAGCTCACACTGCAGTCATGCGGTGGGGATTAACTTACACTCAGCTGTGATTGCAGAGGAGTATGTGACGAGGCTGGAAGAAAGAGTATTTTGACTAAATTTGTAAAATTCTAGTTAATCCTGAAATTCAAGAGTTTTCCTAACATCAGCATCCTAACTTAAACATCAATATTGTAATTTCTGTATCTTATAGCAGTAAAAGTGGTTTTTAAAAAATCCAGTGTAGGTCCCCAGTTTTCCTTGGGAAACTTTTTCTGGTTTCTGTAATTTGTTCTATAAAGACAGCAGCCCAATTTTCACTAATTATCCCATTTTTTTTTCTCATTAGGATTTACACTCAATACATTCCATTTTTGCAGAGTCCTTGGATTTAGCCACCATTAATTTCAGTCTGTATTATGGAAACCATTTCATGAGCAAAAACTATCATAAATAATTCTCAAGTGGACTTAATAGTTTTGCTTTTATGTTGAAATCCAGGAATACTTTTTGATGAGCCAAATCATGAATTCTTTACCTTATAGCAGTAGGTGTATTAACTTTTCACATTATTCCTAACTTAAATAGAAGCATCTGAATATTTTGTTCTCTATTTTAAGCTGTAAGCAGACTACTACCTGGCTGACATTCCAAGTAATATTTTATTTGACATCTTCATATATTTTGATGTATGTTCAATTAATACTTCTTCCTCAACAATTTCACCCTTCCGAGTTTTTTTTTTTAAATTTTCATCACTTTCTTTCAATACCTAATAAAAGCTTCATTTATAAGGTACTTTATTTCCATTATAAAGAAGAGAGGAGGGATGCCTGGGTGGCTCAGTTGGTTAAGCGGCTGCCTTCGGCTCAGGTCATGATCCCAGCGTCCTGGGATCGAGTCCCACATCGGGCTCCTTGCTCGGCAGGGAGCCTGCTTCTCCCTCTGCCTCTGCCTGCCTCTCTGTCTGCCTGTGCTCGCGTGCTCTCTCTCTCTCTAACTAATAAATAAATAAAATCTTAAAAAAAAAAAAAAGAAGAGAGGAAAATCAAAGAACAGTTTTCAATCAAATGATAAGAGTTATGCCAATAGGGAGCAGCCTTATTAGCTTCTATCTGTATTCTGATTGTAGACACTCGTTTATTAGATTATTAAAATGTTTTTTCCTGTTTGTAATTAAATAATAAGTATCACCATCTTAATTTTTAAAACAATTGAGGAAACACAAAATAGCTTTGGCATATACATTTTATTTCACCTATTGTTCTTAAAATAATTTTCATAGAATATTGCTTTTTAACATTTTTATGAGATAATATTGATCAAAACCAAATTATTCCATATAGGTAGGGTGATCATCCATGGAGGTAAATGATTCTTTTTTTAATATATAGTTTTTATTATGTTATGTTAGTCTCCATACAGTATATCATTAGTTTTTGATGTAGGTAAATGATTCTTAGTGTCATAATTTTAACCCACATCTCTCTCTCTGGGGCTCTGCTTTTAATCAGCAACATAGACTACCCACACTGCAGGTTTATCTCAGAAATCCCAGCTAGGAATCCCTGTACAATTCTTGTTCATATGTGAGGAGGAGTCCCAGAAGGAAGTGCAACCAATGGACCCACACTCACATTCGTCTTGGTTCTAACTGGTTCTTTAGGGAGCTGTGAATTGGACTGCATTAGTTTGGCCTCACACAGAACTTCCTAAACTCACATGTTCTTTGGCTTTATGCTAACTGCAATGAAGTGTGTGAATTCCGAAGTTATAAAACTCATCATAGTATTAACTATGAAGATGTTGTCAGGACGTTATCCATGACATCACACAGCATTCTCTCTATGAAGACTCAAGGGTAAAATTCTCTCAGTTTCAGAAAAATTGGGGCTATGCTAAATCTGTACTTATGTTAAGAATATTGTGACTCTTATAACTAATGTTCTTCCTTTTTTGATTTGTCTACTAGGAATCTTTGGTAATATTGGCTTATTCCTGGCTTCCAGTCAGGACAATATGGAATACAATTCTAGGGGATAATTAGGATTTAATTTATTAATCATGTTTTTCCTTTACTTTGACTTTTCAACTATTTAGCCTAACAGTTAAGAGCTTGAGGACTCAGACTGGACTTGAATTCTAGCTTGCCACTTACTAGCTGTATCCCATCATGCAAGTACTTAAAAGACTCTACAAATCCCAGTTTTTTCACCCAAAAAATGGAGGTAGAGGGTGCTTGGGTGGCTCAGTTGGTTAAGCATCTGCCTTCACCTCAGGTCATGATCTCAGGGACCTGGGATCAAGTCCCGCATCATGCTCCTTGCTCAGTGGGGAAGCCTGCTCCCTCTCCCTCTGCCACTCCCCTTGCTTGTGCTCTCTCTCATGTGCTGTTTCTCTCAAATAAATAAATAAAATCTTTTAAAAAATGGAGGTAATAATACCACCTACCGTAAAGGGTTATTGCAGATAAAACATAATAATGTTGCTGAAAGTGTTAGCACATACCTGCCATATGGTAAATGTTTGATGAGCAACTTCTGAAAATAATGTATTTTTATATGCGCCTCAGAAACTTTATAAAAACAAGGCATTAGGGGCGCCTGGGTGGCTCAGTGGGTTAAGCCGCTGCCTTCGGCTCGGGTCATGATCTCAGGGTCCTGGGATCGAGTCCCGCGTCGGGCTCTCTGCTCGGCAGGGAGCCTGCTTCCTCCTCTCTCTCTCTGCCTACTTGTGATCTGTCAAATAAATAAAATATTTAAAAAAACAAAAACAAAAACAAAAACAAAACCAAGGCATTATATTGGTAGACAAACAAATTCATAATTTTATGGAGCTTTTTTTTTTTTTTTATACTTGCTCAGACTAGCAAAATATTTTTCTACCCAAAGAGTTGCAGTGATGAGTAGAAGAAAGAGCATGGGCTTTTGGACTGGATAGACTTGGTCTCAGTGCTCAATCTGCATGTTACTAGCTCTGTGAATTGGAACTGCGAGTCCTTCCGGCTCCCTCTGACCCACCTCAGATCCTATGTCCCATTTTTACCTTGCTAGAATTGTCTTTCTTGGTTTTGGCTTTAGAAAATAAAAAATGGGGATGCCTGGGTGGCTCAGTAGATTAAGTGTCTGCTTTTGGCTCAGGCCATGATCCTGGAGTCCTGGGATTGAGTCCTGTGTTGGGCTCCTTGCTCATCAGGGAGCCTGCTTCTCCCTTTCTGCCACTTCCCCTGCCTGTGCTCTCTCTCTCTTTCTGTCCAATAAATAAGTAAGATCTTTTTAAAAGTTTTTTAAAAATACAGAAAAGAAAAGAAAAAAAACATAGCTCAATCTTGTATGTAGCTGCTATATTCAATATGGCATCTCCCCGCCTGCCCCTACTGTAGATTCTAGGGCCCCTCTGATATGGTTCTATAGCACTCTGTGCTTACCACCAACCTTTAACACACTGAGCTATTAATTATATTCTGGTGCTTCCCACCCACCATGTGGATGCCTCTTGGGTTGTCTGTTTTGCCCTTCAAATCCACATAGTAGCCCTGGTGGTCTCTTAGTAGCTATCTGTGCTGTATGATCCTAGCTCCCTGGTTACAGTTAATTGGACCAGGACAAGGCAGCTAATACAGGCCAATTATTATCCCCTACTTAGGCTATAGTTGAGGAATTTATGGATGGAGACTTGTCCTCAATGTCTCTTCCTAGGAATTTGAATTTGGGACAGAGAGACATGTTTAGACCAGTAATGAGCAAATATGGTTAATATCTTTGGCCACATTTGCTACCCTACAGATGGGAAGAGCAGTGGAAGCCAATATGTGAGGGAGAGAAGAAGGAAGCAGATGTCTGGAAAGACACAGGTATGAGAGATCATGGTGGAGAGCATTCTGAGTACCTTACAGCCTTCTAGTTTGTGGTTCCTTGCTTTTTCTGAGGCCCGGCTGTCATTCTTACAATTAACTCCTCCTTGTTTCTCAAGTTAGCTTTAGTGAATGTCTACTGTAACCGGAAGATCCTGACATATGCTATACTTGACTTTGAGGTTCACAAGAGCATGAGATATGTCTTGTCTTTGAACCTAAGTGCCTAGCACATAATGTGGCAAATTGTGAGTGCCCAGTAAATGCTGTGGAATGAAAGAATGGATAAAGGATTCTTGTTAATCTTTGGTCCTGCTTCTACTTGCTCTCTGATTCCTGACACAGCGTGGTTGGCAGGGTTTATTACTGGTCCCCTGGAAACAGGTTCCAATAATGTTTCCTTTCCTGCTTTGATGATTGGGTCAATCACATGTTTACGTTGTAGAAGACATAATATCCTTAAGATGACAATACTACTCAGGCAATTTGCATTCAGTGCAATTCCTGTGAAATGCCACTGTGGTGTTTTTGTTTTTGCTTTTGCAGAAGTAGAAAAACCATCCCAAGATTCCTATGGAATCTCAAGGGACTCCAAATGACCAAAACAATATTTATTTATTTATTAAAAGATTTTATTTATTTATTTGACAGAGAGAGACAGAGTGAGAGATGGAACACAAGCAGGGAGAGAGGAGAGGGAGAAGCAGGCTTCCACTGAGCAGGGAGCCTGATGTGGGGCTCTATCCCAGGACCTTGGGATCATGACCGAAGCTGAAGGCAGATGTCCAATGACTGAGCCACCCAGGCACCCGACCAAAAGAATATTTTATTCTATTGATTTTTTAAAAATTTTTTTATTATTTATTTATTTATTTATTTGGCAGACAGAGATTACAAGTAGGCAACAGAGGCAGGCAGGGAGAGAGAGGAGGAAGCAGGCTCTCTGCTCCCGATGTGGGGCTCGATCCCAGGACCCTGGGATCATGACCTGAGCTGAAAGCAGAGGCTTTAACCCACTGAGCCACCCAGGCACCCCCAAAAGAATATTTTAAAAGAACAAAAGTGAAAGACTTACACCTCTTTGTTTCAAGATTTACTACAAAGCCACAGTAATCAGAACGATGTGGTACTGGCATAAAGACAGACACATAGACAACTGAATAGAATTGAGAGTCTAGAAATAAACCCGTACATCTATGGCTGGTTGGTTTTGGACAGGGGTGCCAAATTCATTATATGGTGAAAGTACAGTCTCTTCAATAAATGGTGCTTGGAAAACTGGATTTCCACAAGCAAAAGAATGAATTTTGACCCCTACATCGCAGGACATACAGAATTAACTAAAAGTAGATCAATGACCTAGATATAGGAGCTGAACCCATAAAACTCATAATGAGTACACCTTAATGACCTCACATTGGGTAATAGGTTATTAGATATGATACCAAAAGTATAAACAACAAAAGAAACCAATAGAGAAATTGAATTTCATCAAAATTAAAGACTTCTGCGTGTCAAAGAACAAGATGTTAATCACACAAGATGTTCAAAAGGCAGCCTACAGAGTGGGAGGAAATACTTGCAAAGCCTATTTCTGATAAGGGCTTAATGTTTAGAATATATAAAGAATATGTAAAACTCAATAACAACAAAACAAATAACCCAATTTAAAAATGCTCAAAAGACTTGAATAGACATTTTTCCAGAGAAGACGTATGAATGGCCAATATGCACATGAAAAGATGCTCAGTATCACTGGTCACTAGGGAAATGCAAATCAAAATCACAATGAAATACCACGTTACACTCATTAGCATGGATATAATCAAAACAGAGGAAAATAACACGTGTTGGTGGAGATGTGGAGAAATTTGAGCCCTTTACATTTCTGGGAGGGTGCA
>RCUC01160991.1:0-49250 GCA_003697995.1 Taxidea taxus jeffersonii
TTTTCTTTTTCTTTTTTTTCTTTTCTTTTCCCAAAAGAGAGTTTACAGACTGGGGATATGTTAGTTTCCTAGGCTTGTCACAATAAATTACTGTAAACCAGGGAGAATAAAATAAGAGAAATGTTTTCTTACAGATCTCGAGGCCAGAAGTACCAAATCAAGGTATCAGCTGGGCCATGTTGCCTCTGAAGGCTCTAGGGAAGAAACTTTCCAGTGTCCGGTGGCCCTGGGTGTTCTCTGGTTTTTGGCAGCATAATGCCAATCTGTCTCCTTCACAGCCCACCCTTCTCCCTGTGTATATATATATATACGTATATATATATATATATATAAATTGTTGTTACTATTTTTAGTGCTTTTTATGTTCCCTTTACAAAATTATTCCAAGACTACTTCTCATGTATTAACTTTCTTAACTTTAGATACTTTTGGGGCCCAAAATTTTAGCAAGAAAAATGTGGAAAATACGCACTAGCATATCATCTTACTTTTGTTCTCCCTCTGATTTGTATTTATTATGTTATTATACTTGTCAATGTCATAATGTTTAACTTTTCTTATCATGGTTTTCATGGTTCCACATTTTATAGGTTGAATGGGTATAAGTCATTTAACTATGGCTTAGAGAGAATAACTTTCAAATTAACTGAATTTGAAATTTTTAAATGCAAACATACAGAGGTCATCAGAGAGAATAAACAATTATAACTCAAGTAAAAGTGTTGGTCTTCAGTAAAATCAGGGACTGATCTTCCAAATATTACAGGAGTGAAGTAGGAAAGAATTAAGAATACAGGCAATTTTGGAGACTTATGGTGAAAGGTTTGAAGAAAGCCCATTTAATGTCATTTTTAAAATCATGACAATGATACTACTGTAAGTTGAACTTAAGGAATGTTTGTTGACCCGACCCGCGGGTAGTCAACGGAGACCCTAGAGGGGTAGTGAGAATGAAAGGACAAGAGACACAAGAGATGGAGAGAAGACAGGATTCTGATCAAGTCTCGTTTATTTGTCAAGCTGCAGGGGTATGTATAGGCAGAAAAGGTCGGGCGGCGAAAGGGAGTGACTTTCTGTTGGCAGTTAGCCAGAGTCACAAGTGAAGGAACTTGACGATTTCAGAACGCATATCTTGCAAATGTTCCAGGACATGAGATACCACAGTGGGGCATCTTGTTTAGCACAGATATTGCGGTCAGGGTGACCTTAGTAAAGTTGCTTTAGTATGCAGATCCCACGGTAGCAAAGCCCAGAATGGTCTTGGGCTTACTGCTCCCTACAGTTTGTGGACTCAGAAACTGGGAATGAACAGAGAACATGTAAAATTGAGAATGAACATTAAATAATATTGTGGGAAGTTGAAGAGCAAATTGAAAGGATAAAAAGGTATCATGGGGTAGGACTTAGGTAGGTGTGTAAAGAAATCAATGACCATGCCCTTAAGCATTCATTATTCTCTAATACCTCCTAATACCAACATCAGAAATATAGGTTTTTTTTAAATACTTTTTAAAGATTTTATTTATTTAGTTATTGGTTAGAGAGAATGGGCACAAGCCAGAGGGAACAGCAGGCAAAGGCAGAAGCTAGCATCACACTGAGCAAGGAGACCTTTGCAGGATTAGATCCCAGGACCCTGGGATAATGACCTGAGTGGAAGGCAGCAGCTTAACTGACTGAACCACCCAGGCATCCCATATGTTGTTTTTTTTTTTTTTTTAAAGATTTTATTTATTTATTTGACAGACAGAGACTACAAATAGGCAGAGAGGCAGGCAGAGAGAGAGAGAGAGAGAGGAGGAAGCAGGCTCCCCGCTGAGCAGAGAGCCCGATTCGGGGCTCAATCCCAGGACCCTGGGATCATGACCCGAGCCAAAGGCAGAGGCTTTAACCCACTGAGCCACTCAGGCACCCCCCCCATAAGGTTTTTTAACAAGAAAAATGGATAATGCATATTATCACTGGGTCTCACAAAGATTGTATCAGCTAGGCATAATTAATGCCCATTTTATATATGACAGTAAGACAATGTTGAAGAATCACTGGATTTCATAATTTGAAAGTCAATATATCATATTTTGTTATGCATCAAGAAATAGCAAAACTAAAATTATGTGTCTTTAACAAATCTACTGTTATTTAGGAAAAAAGTACTAGGACTTGCTTCTTTACAAATGAAGACAGAAAAACACATTAACCAAATAGAAACTTGGGCAAAATTTCCCAGAAATAACTTTCTTGGATTGATTTTATTGACACCATCAGACAATATACTTCATGGAGATTTTTTTGTTCATATGCTAAATCACTGGACCTATTTCTACCACTTGAATATATGCTTCTAGATTTTGTTTAATATGATATTTAAATGAGTCTTTTTTTTTTATAAATTAACTGCAAATGGAAGGTGAGCCAGAACAATTTTATGCTTCATATGGTGTTCACAATTTGGCATACTGCATTCGAGAAAAGACCAAAGCATGGAGTTTAAACAGATGTCTACTTGTATAGGTCTATAATACATTGGTGGCTTTTTCATCATGAACTCAGAGACATCCTGCTTTTCAGTTAGATGGAAGAAAAGACAGGCCTGATAAATGTCTAGGAGAAAAAATAAATCAGCTCAGCCATAACCCAGGTCAAGATTATTCTTAATATTCACAATTAATTTCTGGAGAGCAGCTTGTATACAACATTACCAGCTGCTCTTGTAACAAATATGTGCACATTTTGGCAACTACAGATTCAGTAATTTGCTCTTCTCACACAAAAACTAAAAGGTGAACTCATCTTGTATGCTTAGTTTCCTTTATAGTGATAATGTTTTTTATCACATGAACAGCAAGTAAGAGTAAATTAAGAATGGTGAGAGTGACACCTGAGCTATAAATGAACATTGTTGAAGTTAGGATGCATATTTTTTAAAAAGATTTTATTTATTTGACAGAGAGATCACAGGTAGGCAGAGAGGCAGGCAGAGAGAGAGGGGGAAGCAGGCTCCCTGCTGAACAGAGAGCCCAATGCGGGGCTCTATCACAGGACCCTGAGACCATGACCCGAGCTGAAGGCAGAGGCTTAATCCACTGAGCCACCCAGGTGCCCCTAGGATGCATATCTTAATTAAAATTTCAGTGAATGGTAAGGATAGACTTCCCAATGACTTTCTTTTTTTCTTTTTTTTTTTCTTTTTTTAGTTCTGAACTGATGTAGAGATACTTTCCATTTCATTTTTTTGCAAATTCATTGAGGTACTTTGTTTAAAGTGTGGATAAAAGGTTGAATTAATCTTATTTCAGATTCAGTCTGGGATAACTTGGTTCTGTAATGAAAAGATACCATTTTCATTAATGTTTTTACAGAGGTAAATGAATGGAAGCATTGCATGTTATCTCTTATGGAAGGTGGCCCTATTCTCCCGTTCTGAATCTCTGAAGAATTGGGTCTTACAGACTTGTCTCCAGACTGAAGGATGTCCTCCATGACCTGTTGACATTAGTTCCATCTACCTGTGAAATTCTTAACTGAATACATGCCCATGAAGAAAATGCAGTAATACCATTTGACTATTATTTAAATGCACCCAAAACAGGCAGCATCACAATTCAATAAAAACAAGAGCTTTCCAGGGTCCCTGGGAGGTGCAATCCTTAAGCATCCAATTTTTGGCTTAGGCTCAGGTCATGATCTCAGGATTCTGGGATAAAGCCCTGCACCAGCTCCATGCTCAGTGCAGAGTTTACATGGGTTTCTCTCTCCTTCTGCCCCTCCCCACCACATGCTCTTTCTCTCTCTCTCTCTCTAAAATAAACAAATAAATCTTTAAAAATACATAAGTAAATAAAATAAAATAAGCACAAGAGGTTTGGAATAATACATATTTTGTTTTTACTTATAACAACAACTACAAATGATGTTTTCTTAAAATATCTAATATTTCCAAGTTTAATCTGTAAAAATGAGGGTGTATGTTTATATTCACAATATTAATGAATATAGGTTCAAAATTAAGGCTGTCATGAATTTTGTGCTGAAAGAGAAAATATATTATATTTCTTTTGTCTAAATAGATTTGTGGTTGGGGAATCTGTGTGGCTCAGTTAGTGAAGAATCCGACTTAAGTTCAGCTCTGGTCATGATCTCAGGGTTATGAGATCAAGCCCCATGTTGGGCTTGGTGCTAGGCATGGAGCCTGCTTAACATTCTCTCTCCTCCTCTTCCTCTCTGCCCCTCTCCCACCTCATCCCCTCTTTTTCAAAAAAAAAAAAAAATAAAAAACAAAAAAAAGTGGATTTGTGGCAGCTTAAGAAATAAGTGACATGGGTGGGAACGTGAGAACAATCATAAGGGTTAAATAAAAAAACTCAAGTGTTAAATAGAAATAACCAGTTTTTATTCTGAGCAAGTAGATATTCAAAGAAATAATGGAAACATATATTTCATTTATTTGAAAATAATTATTTCCACTATTAATTAAAAAACAGAGACTTGTCAAGATCTTTGTCATTGTTCATTTTTGAAAAGACATATATTTTTTGATGACTTCTAAACTTAAAAAAATATATTTACAATATATAGCCTCTACAATTTAGGGGAGGATATCTAGGGGAAGTTAGGACCTGATTTTCTTTAAAATTCAAGTATGTTCTAACACTATATTAGTTTGCTTGGGCTGCCAAAACAAAGTACAATGGACCGAGTGGCTTAAACAAAAGAAATTTATCTTATCACAATTCTGGATGTTAGAAGTCCAAGATCAAGGTTACAGCAGGCTTGATTTCTTTAGAAACCACTCTCCCTGACTTCCAGATGGCCATCTTCTCTGTGTCTCTATGCGATCTTTTCTCTGTGTGTCTATGTCCTAATCTCCTCTTCTTATTTTATAAAGACATCAGTTAGATTAGATTAAGGCCTATCGTTCTGAGTTATGACTTCATATGACTTAATTATCTCTTTAAAGACCTTATCTCCAAATATAGTCACATTTTGTGGTACTGGGAATTAAACATCAGCATATTAATTTGGAAAGGGCACAGTTCATCCCATAAGTGGCTCACCATAACTGAGTGTGTTGAATTTTTATAATTCAAAGAGTTTTATTTACAATACCTAGTAATGCTTTTTGTGGAACATCTTAGGGCAAACTTAATTGTATATTAATCATTATACAGATTTCTTTTTGTCTTTTTCTATTGTCTTGGTTTTAGTTCATCTTAACACTATTGCTACAATTATTTTCTTAGTTTTATTTTTACTTGTCTGGGACTCTATCCATAACATATTATTCAATGGTGCTGTATCATTTTTAATTTTTTTAACAATAGCATATTTAAGATTTTTTTAGCTCAGTTGTAAAGCTTTTTTTTTTTTTTTTTCCATTTGCTTGTTTTAATTATGTCACTTAAAATCTTTCCATGGCTGATCATTGTGCTTAGAATTAAATTCAAATCCATTACTCTGGCCCACTTGGCCCCACCTGACCTAGATTCTTCCTACCTGTCTAACCTCATTGCTTGAGACTTGTGCTCATTCATCATGCCCATGTTAGCAAGGACCTTTTTATTCTCAATTTATCCAAGTTCTATGCCTAGAATTTGTGCAGAGTGTTACCTCTTGCCAGAATGAAGTTCCACATGCTGGTGACTTTGTTGGCCTGATCTAATCATTAAGGTTTCATTTCATACATTTTCTCTTCACAAAAGCATTCTGTGATCTTGCCCTCTATGGTGCTGCTAGCCCCTGTTTTTGTAATTCTCAGTCATTCTCTAGCATATCACACTTTCTTATTTCTTTCAAGGCCCATATCAGTATCTAAAATTTCCTTTTTGTCATGGTTTATTTTTATATCAGCTCTCTCCAATAGAATGTTTTACAATAATTGAAATGATCTATATCTGCACTGTCCAATACAATAGCCACTAACCACACATGTCTTTTAAGCCTTTGAATGTAGCCAGTGGGACTGTGGAATTAAGTCATTAAATTTATTTCATTTTAACTCATTTAAATTTAAAATTAAGTAGCCACATATAACTGGTGGTTTCCATATTGGAAGGCACAATTCTGTGTCCTTCATTAAATCCAAAATTTCACCATGATGAGAAATTTTTCTGTGCAATCTTTGTGTTAAGGTTAAAAGGGTTAAAAAAAAACTTGTGTTTTTCTGTATCACCTTTATAGCATAATACTTAGAATGTTCATACTTCACAATAGGAAATACACAAAATGTATATGAAAATAATATATGAAAAGATGAATAAATGTTAGGAACATTTAATCTATTCATATTTATTGTGGTTATTAAAATACTTTGTTTGTATCCTGATTTTGTTTCCAAGATTAGTAGGATCATCTTTCTTCTTTTCTCCTGTCCTGATTTTAGTTTAGTTGAATAAATCTTTCCCTTTGGTTATTCCCTTATATGTTTGGATATCCTATGAGCTATTAACTAATCCCAGACACTGTTCTGAGTTCTTTGCATATATTAACTCATTTGATGTTCACAATAACCCTGTGAAGTGGCTGCCAGCATTAACCCCATTATACAGATTGGAAACCTGAGGCACAGGGAACTGAAACATGTCCAAGTTACTTCATTGCTCAGAAAGGGAGCTTCCAGACACCATCATCTCAGTCATTAGTCTACATTGCCTCTAAATTTGAAAGTTTCCTTCTGTTATGCTAGGGGCTACCTTTAAATTAAGAATCATATTTGAAATTATAGTCAATATTATAATGAAATATAAATATTAGGGACATTAAAAAAAAAGTCCAGCTCTTTATGGCACTTTTCTTTCTAGTAGTTCCTGCATTTTACCTTCAACCTCAGCCAAATCTGACAGTCATGCTATAATAATTTGGAGTTGGTTGGGAAAGAGGAAATTTTTTTCTCTTTGCAATAATCTGTGGCCTCTGGCAGTTATGACCCCTAGGGAATGGCCAGGAGAACAAACTAAAACACATGCCATCTAAGTGGGCTCTTTCTCTGTCAGGCCAGCTACCTCAAAGAAAACAATTAGGGCAGTGGACTTTGCTTTTTCCCTCCATCATGTTTTCCTTCACACATCCAAACTGACTAATTGGTAAACAAAACAAATTGGATATACAACTATTTGATTGAGTAATGTCACTGATCTATCTGGAGTCAACAGGAAAACCAACTGCTTTAATAGAATCTGCCTCCAAATTTCAAAAACACTCATGTTTCGAAATATATATTGATGCAAAATCCAAATCCATCTTTTTCCTCCACTTGAATTTTTAACTAGCCTTTATGGAGCTGTCTATGTCAGAGAAATGCCTACAGTCATTCTCAAATTAGTCTTATTCTTCCACCATTTATATTCATGTCAATAATGACATTAAAACTTGAGTTCAATATAAGTTAGTCCTCACAGCCCATCCTTGGAAACTGTGTATTTCTTTCTAAGTAACATATCTCAAGCTAGTTGATTTTCTTCCAAATGTGCAGAAAATATGTTTCTGTGATCAAAATTATACAAAGAACCAAATGTTTACTTTCTGTTATGTCTTATAAATACTAGTTGATGTTAATCTGACCTTTACTATTTTTATTTTGAATTTGTTTTATTGTGCAAGCCTTGCTTATCTCAGATGAAGTTTATGTATTTATAAAACATTATTTGAATTAAATACTAATATATTTCTTCAGTTATACTCTTCATCTTTTTATTCCTAAGATATACAGATACTTAAATAGAGACACAGAAATATACAAATTCAAATCCAGATGGAATTAAGTTTTGTTTGGCAAAAATAATACTTTTAAACTCAGGAAATGTAGGTGAATAACTTTTGAACCTGATAGAGGAAAGGATTTCATAAGTAAGATGTAAAAGAAAAGTTCCATAAATTTGACCATATTAAAATTTAACACAGTTAAAGATAGCAAAGTTAAAGGTTATGAACTGAGAATGTTATTTAAATAGACACAACCAACAAAAGATTCGTATCAAGGATATATAAAGAATTTCCATAAATCAATAAAAGCAGAATCAAGAACTGGGGAGGAAAATGGATGAGCAACATAAACATACATTTTAAAGACTAGGGAACACACATGGCCAATTAACATATAAAAATGCATCCAAACTGCAATCACAAAAATCCAGTTCTCTTTTTACTTTCATTTTCTACAATCCTATATAATGTCATTTTTTTCGTGAGTCTCTTTTCTTTCCTGGCTTGCCGTACATGCTCAATCACACTCCTTTGTATGTCAGACTAACCCCTTCCTGTTCCAACCTCCTGCCTTTTCTTAGTTCAACAGTTTCATTCTACAAATTTGTCTTATACACCTTTCATGTCCCAAACACTATGTGACTCATGGATGACTGGAAATGAAAAAGACAAGAGTCCTTGTTCTCCTTGTCCCCGAAGTCCTTATGATCTAGTGAAACAAGACAGGACTTAACAGATAATTTTTAGCATCAACTTTTTCATCCAGTGATTCTACTGTAGAAAGGTGGTATGACTTCCTCTGTGAAACTTTCCCAGAGCTTGTTTGTCAGCTGTCATAGACAATCCAGGTGCTAAAGGTACCACTCTTACTTTGTATCTGTTTTTTCTGGGGAGAAATGACATTTTCATAAGGTTAATAAAGGGAGCAAATAACTGAACATATAGAAATTGTGTTCTACTTTTAATAATGAAATAATATATAGGATTTTAATGCAAAGAAAATCAATGAGGAAAGACTTCAAAGGGAAATGGCAGTGGAACTAGGTGATGGGCAAAATGGGCATATTTGTAAGGGGAGCGTGTTAAAAATGAGAGAAGCATGATTAAATGTTGGTCTTGATATGCCTAGAGAAGTTGAGTGTAATTTGACTCCAAACAGACTGTTAAATATGTAAACCTTGTTTCAAATTAACTAGAAATCAAGAGAAAAGGAGTGGCAGAGCTTAAGAAATACGAGCTTCTTTAGGGTATATAATACTAAAGTAGGTGGTGGTTATACACATTAATCGCATCTTCTGCTATTGAGGAATTTGCAATATTGTGAGAAAAAAGATAAATACTCATATGACATCATTTCAAAATCACACTTAGTAGAGGGAGGCAAGTCAGAGATCATACTCATAGGTTACAAAGCTCTTCTTTTAACTAAAGGAATATTTGTGTGTGGTCCTGCCTTTGGTTTTGTATACAAAAAGAGCTAGACATTTTGTCATCTCATAATTTATAATGTGGCTCTCACTATGTGTATATCCAAACAAGTATCAGAAATTATCTGACTCTAATTTTTATTCCCATTGTTCAGTTGCAGATGAATAACCTTAATTTACAGTATGAATAAGGATACATTATTTTATATGTATATTTATATATGTAATTATTGGTGGGGAAGTAATATTCTCCCCAGTAATATGTAGACATAGTGTTTTGGGGAACTATTCAGAGAAGGCTTCCAAAATCCAGTAATGGTGTTGGCTACAAAAATCAAGTATAGAGAACCTGAATTTTGACCTCTTTTAATGTTGAATTTTTCAAACATGCAATCTATTTATTTTTAAAATTTAATCAGCAAATATCTAGACTTTAAGAATGATTATGACACTGAATGGACATTATGAAGAAAATCATTTCAGACGTTTCAGGAGATTTCCAACCCATCTCTACCACTTGTCACAAACAACTTGATTCTCAACCATGCTATGCTTATCATTCATATATTCTTTCTTTAATAATGAGTCTTGTCACCAAGTTTCTACAGGCAGGTTGGTGGATTGATTCTCTCTTAATACCAGGGTCTAGAACTTTCCAGGACTTGAATCCGCCTTTTTAAAACTAACTCACCCTGGGAGCACCTGGGTGGCTCAGTCGGTTTAGTGACCGACTCTTGGTTTCAGCTCAGGTCATGATCTCAGGGTCCTTTATTGAGCGTGCCACCCACCCCACCTCAGGCTCTGTGCTCCATGTGAGGTCTGCTTGAAATTTCTCTCCCTCTGCTCCTTAACCCCACTCATATGTGAGTGGTCCCCCTCTCTCTCTCTCTAAAATAAACAAATAAATCTTTTTTAAAAATCCTTTACTCTTCTACTTCAATCATTTATATATTTTTTATCTTTATTTTTAAAGATTTTATTCATTTATTTGACAGACAGAGATCACAAGTAGGCAGAGAGGCAGGCAGAGAGAGAGGCGGAATCAGGCCCCCTGCTGAGCAGAGAGCCTGATGTGGGGCTTGATCCCACGACCCTGGGATCATGACCTGAGCCAAAGGAAGAGACTTTAACCCACTGAGCCACCCAGGCACCCCAATATTTTTAAAATATATATTTATTACCTATTAATATCAGGAGCTCAGCTTTCCATTGTAGGTACAGTTGCTTAATGGTCCCTCAATGCCCAAAACAATTGGTTTAAGACCTGTTCACAAATCTCACACAGCCCCATAGATACCTAGATCTTCTTTTCATAAACCTTGAATCACATTTATTTTGTTCATGTTGCCCTGCTACATTTTTAGTACTAAATTTCACATCCTTTCTTATCCTAAGTCCTATTGCTCATACTACTTTTCTCTCTTTCCCCTAATAGTTCACTTTTCCTATCATATCTAAATGTGGTACATATGTGCTTTTTTCTTAATGAGTATTATTCATTATTTCTTAATGAGTATTAATAGTATTAAGTAATAAGTCTATTACTTAGACTTATACATCCTTCACATCCCAAGTGATCAGGAATTGTATTCTAATGATATCCACATCCACAAAATTCACTTGATGGCATGAACAAAATCTATTTCAAAAGGCGACACACTTTCACTTTTTTGGTAACTTTAATACAAAATATTATTTACAAGACCCTTTTAATGCCAAAAGGAAACTTTGTTCTTTGAGTTGACAGAAAAATGTATTTCTAAATATTTAAGAACATTAGGTAACAAAAACTTAAAAATAAGTTGGGAAGAGAAAGAGTGTACATTTTGGGGCACCTGGGTGGCTCAGTGGTTAAAGCCTCTGCCTTTGGCTCAGGTCATGGTCCCAGGGTCCTGGGATCCAGCCCCACATCGGGTTCAGCCGGAGGCCTGCTTCCCCCCGCCCCCCGCCTGCCTCTCTGCCTGCTTATGATCTCTGTCTGTCAAATAAATAAATAAAATCTTTAAAAAAAAAAAAGAGTGTACATTTATAATTTTTTTCCAAGAAATTCACAATCTAATTAAATTGAATTAGATTTTTGATAACATTAAGAAATTATTGAATTAAATTTTTAGAATTTAGAATTAAATTTCAATCTATCATTTTTTTTTAAATCTCTTAATCAGGCGCTCCTTGCATTTTTTGTTTGTTTGTTTGAACATGGTTTTATCTCCTAAGCTAATGAACCGTATAGCTACAACTAGTCTGCTATGCTAAAAAGACGGACTTTCCAAATCATCAGGACTGTTTGGGTAACATAAGTCAATTTAATTTGTGTAAGGTAGGTCCCTATCAGGGTTTTCTGCTGCAGGTCTTTAATTTCCTTATAGGTTTTTAACTCTATGATGATTTTTTGTAATTAAGAGTTATGTACCTCATGACTTAAGTTTGTCAGGAAAAGTGCCGCTGCCCATACTACTAACAGCAAACTTAGAGTTCTCCTTGAAATGCTGCTGCATTTCTCAGAGTTGAAAGCAGAGGAGTTGAGGCTTCCCTTTGTAGTAAATACACCATGCTCTGAGAATGATAATTCACCTGATTCATGAGCCAATGTTTGCACTTGATAGACTCAATAAACTATCCTATATTTTTGAAAGGTTTCAGATAATTTAGAAAACTACCAAATTTGACACCATTGTTAAATTGAGGCACTTTTCAGTGGCTGGCAGTGCAGGAAATGTTCTTCTTTAATAGGCAAAATAGTGAACATTAATAAAACAAAAACAGAAACAAAAACTCAAAAAAAACAAAAACTAACAAATAAAATGGTCCTCCGAAGTAACCAGACCATATTTCTGGCAGTTTGTTCCCCCTATTTGCTGCTTTGTAAATGGAATCATTGATTGGTATTGTTACATATTATAGAAGGCAAATAATGGCAGATCTTTTAAAGGAGCAACTTTATAGGGAAGGATGATTTTCACTTTCACTGATCTGTCTGTGAGTTGTAGCTAAAAAGTATGGTAGTTATGCTCATTAGTTTCGACCACTGAAATCTTCAGAAACATCTGAAAGGACGTTTCTTGTGCTAGTCAGGATTGAGTGTATTAAAACACTCACTTGAACCTCTCTTTATCCTCATTACATACCACTTATTGTTATTGTTGATCCTTGAACAATATAGGTATTAGGGACACTGACACCCAGCACAGGTGAAAATCCATCGATAACTTTTGACTCCCTAAATAGTTAGCTACTATTAGGCTACAGTTGACTAAAAGACTTACCAATAACATAAACAGTCCATTATACATGTTCTGTATATTATATGTATTATTACTGTATTCTTACAATGAAGTAAGCTAGAGAAAAGAAAATTTTACTAAGGAAATATAAGGAAGAGAATATACATTCACAGTACTGTACTGTTCTTATTGAAAAAAATCTACCTAAAACTGGACCCACACATTTCAAACTCATGTTGTTCAAGGGTCAATGATATACTGTACATGAAGGGATCTACTACAAATGAAGTTAAAAAGCAGAATTCAGGTAAGATTCAGTAAACATATATGTATTCAGGATAGAGTATTTATTCATAATACATGTATCAGGAATAGCTTATATGACTGTGTAGTGCATGTATAATTAGAACATATTTTTTGTCTGGGATTAGTAATTTCAACTCTTAATGGTAAATGTTGACACTACATTCCTGTTTAAAATGTTTAGAAACATGTTTATTTAGGAAATTTTTAGAAATGTTTAAAATGTTTAAAAAAGTGTCTATTTAGGAAATTTTTAAATCTATAAAAAAGTAGAAAAGATAAAAGAACTGGACATACCCATCATCTACTTCCTATAATTGATATGTGGCCAATTCGTTTTATTTATAACCTGTCCTATTCCCATCTCAAAGTACTTGAAGGAATCCTAGACATCACAGCACTTTACCTATAAAAGTTCATACATGCATTCCTAAAATTGTGGGCACTTTATAAAATATAACTACTATTATCAAATCTGAAAATCAATAATAATTTCTTAATGTTATCAACTATTCAGTAAGTACCTATATGTCTTTGAGGGTCTCATAAATGTCTTTAGCTATTCATTTATTTGTTTGTTTCTTTGCTTTGATAGTTGCGTGTGTGAATTGGGACACAAATCAGTATATATATTGCAACTAGATATTATGTCATTTAAGGCCACGTACACCCATAGCAGTTAGTATCTTTTAGGATAAACTTTTACCACAACTCATGACAATTATAAAAATAACTCTGAGTTTTGTATTCACTCAGTGGAACAGTCAGATGTAAAAATTATTTATTAGTCATTTAGAGATCCCTATTGTGAGAAATTTATAATAAATATCATACTTAATATTTTTAACTCTATAGATAATACAGAGCTCTATGTACTTCAAGAGAACTTGGAAGTTTCAGGGGCATCTGGACAAAAAAAGACTATTCCTCTAACCAGCAAAGGCTGGTTGAAGTAGCCCTTAATAAAGTTGTGAACGTTAATTAAAAATATACATATACATGAATATGTATATATTTTATGAACACATATTAATCTAATAAGCAAAAAAACACAAACAAAAACAAATCATGATCAGTAAAGTGTGTCAAAATTATTTTAAAATTTCTTGACGTAATGAATCCAGCCTTATTCATACAGATGATATATGAATTAAAGTAACCAACAGACCCACTATTATGGATGAAAAGCATGGTCAGAGTTTTCACATAGTTATAACTTCCTTTCTGAACTCTGCTACTCAGCTCTAGCCATGGATAAGAACTAACTCGTTTGGCCAGATATGTGTCAGAAAATTGCCCAGTGTCTTCTGGCTACCATAACTGACTACTGGCACCTGAGCAGACAGAGCAACTGCAAGGAGTTTTGGAGTATGCCATACGATAGAACATTATTTGGCAACAAAGTGGAGTGAGGTATTGGTACATGCTAAAATGTGGGTGAACCTTGAAAATATTGTGCAAAGTTAAAGAAACCATACACAAAAACATACATTTTGTGATTTATGTAAAATTTCTAGACTAGGCAAATCTATAGAGATGGAAAGCAGATTAGCTGTTGCCTACCACTGGGGTGGATGGATAATGTAGAGGCACTGCAAATGGGTATGGGGTTTCATTCTGAAGTGATGAAATGTTCTAAACATGAATTATGGGATGATTACACAGCCCTGTGAACTCTGTAATTATACTAAAAACTATGTTATATGAATTCATTATATATGAAAAACAACTAAAACAGAACATAGGAAAAAATTGTATTGGCAAAGAAGAAAGGTGTCATCTGATCTAAGCTTCTATCTTAATGAACTTAAAAAGGAAGTACAAATTAAATCCAAATCAGGGAGAACGTGGTAGATAATAAAGCAGAAATCAGAAAGAGGAAATAGGACAAAAAAGATGGAAATTAAAAAACAAAAGAAAACAACAGTAATAATAAGAACATACCAGTCACCCCAACAAATACAGAAGGAGCATTTGAAAAAAATGTCATCCATTTATAATAAAAAATTCAGCTATCTAAGAATAGAAAGGAAATTTCTCAACCAAATAAAGAACACCTACAAAAATTTATAAGTAAGATCATTCTTAACAGTGAAAACCTGAATGCTTTCTCCTAAAGATTGGAAAAAAGGCAAAGAGGGCCACACATAATACTTCTAATCCAGCAAGGTCAGTTGGATGACAAATAAATATGTACATGGAGATTCAGTAAAATTAAAAACTATTTTCTCTTGAAAAGACAATGTTTGGGGCATGAGTAGTCCAGCTTTTCACTGGGAGAATATATTTGAAATACACAAATTTGATAAAGAGTTGTATCAAGAATATGTAAAGAACTTTTACTTATCAACAATAGCCAAATTATGGGAAAGAGCTCAAATGTCCATGAACTAATGAATGGATAAAGAAGATGTGGTATATAGATATACAATGGAATATTACTCAGACATAGAAAGAATGAAATCTTACCATTTGCAATGACATGGATCGAGCCAGAGTGTTTTATGCTAAGCAAAATAAGTCAGTCAGACAAAGACAAATAACCATATGATTTCACTCATCTGTGGAATTTAAGAAACAAAACAGATGAACATAGGAGAAGGGGGGAAAAAGAGAGAGAGAAGCAAACCATAAGAGACTTTTAGAGATAGAGAACAAACTGAGGGTTGATGGAGGAGAGGTGGGTGGGAGATGGGCTAAATGGAGGATGGGGCACTTGTGATAAGCACTGGGTGTTATATGTAAGTGATGAATCACTAAATTCTACTCCTGAAACAGATATTACACTATATGTTAGCAAACTAAAATTTAAATAAAAACTTGAAACAAACAGGCAAAAATCATGCTGCAATAAACTTGGGGTACATCTATAAAAAATTAAAAAGGGGAAGAAAAACAACTAAGGGAATAAAAGTGGGTGAAATTTTGACCAGACATTCTACCAAAGAAGATGTTAAGTTTCATTAATCTTTAGGACAATAAAAAGTAAAACCACAGGGGACGCCTGGATGGCTCAGTTGGTTAAGCGGCTGCCTTCGGCTCAGGTCATGATCCCAGCGTCCTGGGATGGAGTCCCACATTGGGATCCTTGCTCAGCGGTGAGCCTGCTTCTCCCTCTGCCTCTGCCTGTGCTCCCTCCTGCGCTCTCTCTCTATCTGACAAATAAATAAATAAAATCTTAAAAAAAAAAGTAAAACCACAATGAAACACAACTACATACTTGCTAGAATGACTAAGATTAAAAACACTAACAGTACTAAGTTTTCTTAAGATAAAAGTTGTGAAGCATCTGGAATTCTTATACATTACTGGTACAAATGCAAAATATTAAAACTATATTGTAAAAACATTGTGGCATTTATGTATAAAGTATAAACTTACAATGTAGTCAATAATTTTACTCCTGAATATTTACTCAAGAGAAATAAAAACTTAAGTCCATACAAAGACTTGTACTCAAATGTTCACAGCAATATTATTCAAAATCAGAAAGAATACAAATCTGCCAACTGCTGAACCTACAACCAATGTACAGAGTGTCCATACAGTGGATACAATTCAGAAATTAAAGAAAAAATTACAGATTCACCAAAAACATGGGTACATCTCAAAAGCATTATACGATGGGAAAGAAGCCAGTTACAAAAAACATATGGTAAAAGAAAATTACAATGACAGATAGCAGTGTGGTGTTATCACAGGCCAAGTAGTACGAGGAGAGGAATGAACTCAAAAAAGCAAGAGGGAACTTTTTTGAGTGTTGAAAATATTCTACCTCATGAGTTTGGTAGTAGTTACAGAACGGTATCTATTTGTTAAAACTAACCTATTTTGCACTTAGAGTTTATAGATTTGATAAATAAATAAAACTGACCCAAAACACAAGCAACAGAAAGTGACAGATAAATTCAATTATTGTTGAGTCTTATAATGAAATCACTAAAGGGAAGAAAGAATGAGTTGTTCCTATATGCAATGTCATAGGAATACGTGTTTTATATATTGTTATACTAAGAAAACAAGACACGATAGACTATAATTTAATTTCTGTTTTAAAAATAGGGATTTTTCTGTGTGAATATGCAAATATATAATCATACATATGTAGAAAACATGTCAAAAATTTTCTCCAAAATATATTTCTTGATGATGGGAAGATAGGGCTTTTCAATTTTTATTTCACACAATTCATTACTGTCTGATTTGGGTTTTCATAATGGGTGTATTTAAAAATAATTTCAGTAACAGTTTTTAAAAAGATTTGTTAGTATTGTTAAAAAAAATCAAATTATTCTTTTAAAGTAATGCTAACTGAGAGGCAATCTGTATGGGATAACCATGGGTAAACTTGTAGAAGTCCATAGCTGGATCCCTGCCTTGGGAAACTTCTCTAACTTCCAAATTTATAAATTCCTTTTTGGGAAAAAATAATATTATGGCATACCACATACATATAACCATTACTTTAAACATAAAATGATAAATTAGGTATTAAAATTCTCAATCTAAAATGTTTACTTCCTTTTTATTCTCTTCCTTTTAATCTATGTTGGGTCATTCTCAGTGGAAAGAAAAGAAAAGTATGTGTGTATGTGTATGTGTTAGAAATGGAATAATTGAAAAACACATAAAAATACTTTTAACTTCCTCAATTCACAGACATGCTCGAGTATCAGTGCTGAAAATGTCACTTGCAGAGATGTCAAGATTGGTTACAATCATTTTTATAAAAAATGTACCCATATTCTCTCAGCTAGTCTCAAAGTATGCTAATGAGACAACACTGGTTCAAAATGAAAGCTGTATGTCATCTTCGTGTTTGATGACTTTCTCAATTTGTTTTAAGTTCTCAACAATAACTTAAATAGAAACTATTTTGCTTTCTACACATTACCTAATACCCTTGTGTAAATTAGAATAATCCCTATTTACCTATCAGACGGACACACTTAGATTTCCTGAAGCAAATGGAAAACCTGTTAAAAAAAGAGACAGAGAGACAAAGAGACTGTATTTTTACATGCCATTTTTTTTCTTTCTTGCCATTTTTTTCTTAAAAAAATATATATATACATATACATATATGTATATATATATTAGAGGGTACCTGGGTGGGAGTTGATTAAGCCTCCGACTCTTGGTTTCTGCTCAGCTCATGATCTCATGGGTGGTGAAATCTAGGTCTCTGTGGGGCTCCACGTGCAGCAGGGAGTCTACTTAAAGATTCTCTCCCTCTGCTCCTCTCCCCATTCATGCACGCGTTCTTTCTCTCTTTCTAAAATAAATAAATAAGTAAATCTTTATTGGGTGCTGAAATTCTCATGCTTTATTGGTATTGGGTGCTGAAATTCTCATGCTTCGTTGTTATTATTTTAATCAGTTTTTAAATGTTTGTTATGAATAGTTGCTTTTCATGTATTTCTTTCACATTAGTCATCCTGTGTTTTAGTGTTGCCCAAAGAACACATTACATAACTACAAGAAATTTGTTTCTGGAAAATTCTATAGTCCTTTTCATAATTTTTTTTATAATTCTAGAATACTGCTTGATAGGACATTATTTTGGTACTAGAATAAGTTACATCTCCCCACTAACTCCTAAGTAAAACCTTTTCTTACATTTCACTATTAATTCTTCATGTGCTGGTATTTTTACTGCCATTTCTATTTGTCCAGTCATCTATTATTCTTTGCCTTTAATGTAACACCATTCTATATTCTATAAGTATTTTATAAAAAACAGAATTGTGTTTGAATAATTGAAATTTATTTATTCAAAATATCTTAGCACCCAACAAAGAAGACAAACATGGATAAATATTTTAAAGGTGAGTCCTTCTTCTCTACATAATAAATTATGTTTTCATAAAATTGGAAATACCAATTATAGTTATTCACTGAATTTTAAGTTCTTGATTTTTTCTGGTGCTAATAACCAAAGACTGTACCCTGACCCCCAGATGTTCAAGTTTATCAGTCAGATATACATCTCAATTATTTTGCCTTTTAGCTCAATACAATGGGATTTTTATTTATCATTACCATCCACATTCTCTCAAATGAGATACCAGAGCTTTGCCTCAGTGACTCTATTGTAATATTTCAGTTTAATCTGGTAAATCACTAGTTTGTACTGAGTCAGAAACCAATCAGAACTTCTACTTTGAATGATAGGAACACCAAGGTTTGAAGCAGTTAATTTTAGAAATAATTATTTATTCAAATGTAACCCAAATAATAAAGCTCAATCTGCATGCCTAGGATGTAACTTTCATACTTAAGTAAAGGCACTCTTTTTCTCTCTCCTTTTTCTTTGATTATGCTTAAAGTCTCCAGATTGCATTAAAAACATGCCAACTGTTTTAAGTACCCTTTTCATTTAATTCCATTTTAATTAAGAGCTGATTATATTGATAACACTTTGTTTCATTTTTATGTCCAGATATTTTACTATGCTTTCTCTTCCTGTAAAAATCAAACATTTAATATCCTTGCAGAATCACACTATCATTCAATTCCTGGAATTGTATCATTCAAATAGTTTCAATTGCAAAAATTACCTGTGATGATTATACCATGGTACAAATATATAACTATTTCACTTCCAACCCATGGGATAACTTTTGAGGGTGTTCAATAAGAAATAAAATAAGCCCACACATATGCACATATACACATGGATGTATGAAAGTAATTTTAGTAGTAATGCACAAAGATTTTACTTTTTTAATTTGAATCATCAATCCTTACAAAATTGAAATTAAATATAGATCTAGAGCATATCCAGTTTATTCAGGCCTTCTGACTTTTGCTTAAAATTTCATGATTTATGATTCAAATATATTTTCAAGTTCAATCAATTGTTGCATTACAGCACATTTAAAATTCATTTTACATATATTAACATAGCATAAACCTATAGTCATAGAAGAACGTGCTTCCTATTTAAGAAATCCTATCATTGTTTCCTAGGCTAAAGCTGTATCTATTATGCTGGGAGTTCTTAGGACTGGGCCTAAAGGCACACAATGTTTATGTTTTACATATGTATGTTTTACCTGTAATATTTAGATTCAAAATTCTTAAATGTGAATTTCTTCCACATTTCTTATTACTGATGTTCCTTAACTGAAAATTTGGAGTGCTTTTGTTCTGTTTTATTTTCCAGGGTTTCCTAGCTAACAATTATCCCCAGGAATTTCAGTGATAGTCACCAATATGCTGATTTTTACAGATTTGAGACACTTTATTTTCTGTCAGTTAGACTCTAAAGGCCAACTGGTTTTCAGCTTATTCTTGTATAATTATGTATTGTAGGCTTAACTAACACATCCTAAGTGGCTTTGGAAATGCTTCAAAGTAGATGATCTTTTCTGCCCACTTTAAACTATAATGAATGCAGAAATGACTGCATGTTAATTACTTTTCTGGAAGGATATGAGAGTATTTCAAGTATAGTGATCCATCTATGAATGAACATATTTCTTGAACTTTTACATGCATTTCCAGGGCATTGAAAAAACATCCCTGGGATGCCTGGGTGGCTCAGTGGGTTAAGCCTCTGCCTTCAGCTCAGGTCATGATCCCAGAGTCCTGGGATCGAGTTCCACATTGGGTTCCTTGCTCGGCAGGGAGTCTGCTTCTCTCTCTAGCTCTGCCTGCTGGTGCTCTCATTCTCTCTCACTCTCTCTCTGTGACAAATAAATAAATAAATAAAATCTTTAAAAAAATTCCCCAATTTAACAATTTCTTAAAAATTTCCCAAATCATAAAATGCTAGAGATAATAGTTAATGTCCCATTCAATGAACATTTATTGAGTATTGACTCAAAGCCAATCACTATTTTAAGTGCTCAATAAAGATGTGTGAGACCTTATTCTATTGGCGCTTTCTTTTTAGTGAGTGAAATATCTTTCTAAAGTAGAAATATTCAAACAGAGGTGAGTGTATAGGTAAAATAGAACAGGGTAACCTTACAAGAGCAATAGGAATGAAACTTACATTGGCAGCTCAGGGATGATCCCTATGAAGAGCAATGCTTGAGCTGGGGACTGGAAGGAGGAGAGAGAGCTAAAAATGGAGAAATCTCAGAGAGGGGCATTCAGATAGACATTATGTCAAGTTCAAGTTCCTAAAGACTCAATGAGAGACTGAAGAAAGGCCAGTGGTCAGGGTACATGGGAGAGAGTAGTGTTACCAGATGTTGTGGGGAAAATATGAACAATGTGGGCTCTTCCTTGTGGGGCATGACATGGGTTTGAATTAGGTGCAAATAGTCATGGGATGTCATAGGCAATAGCTTAGTCATTATGTGATCCAATTCTGTCATGAAAATTGCTATTCACCTAGCCCAAACACTCGCCATCAGATTCTGTGCCAAACCAACAGTGAGAGCCACTTGACATCCTATTACAGTTGTTCAGTACATACAAATATTTATGAAAATAGTGTATTTCCATATCATGCTCCCTATCTGATAGTTGCATTTTTAATAGTATATTTTATTTACTCAAAAATGAGTATTTTATTTATGATGTTGTCCATTTCCTTTTGCCTTACTTAGCACAATCACTTATTAAATTGCATAATTATGAAGGTAGAGCTAAAGTTTTTCCAATATTAAGTGTTATGATCTTACAGATGGTGTTCATATCCTAGCTTGGTGACCAATGGACCAAAAAAAGATTCTAAGGTGAGGAGAAATTAATGACAGTCTTGAAATGTTCTTGTACAGGCATCATCTCTTTATTCAGAATTTGCTATGGACTAATGATTTAGATCATTTAATTAAATTGTTTTTTTACTTGTTATTTGGCTAGGTCATTGCTTAAAAGCATTTTTATCTATGTGGGGAAGGGATAAAGTGAGGAAAAGACATATTAATCAAAGAATTAGTCTAACCAGTATATCCTGAACCTAAGAGTCTTGTTGTTGGGGAATTTATAAGATACTGTGTATTGCCTTACAGAGCTGAGCCAAAAGCTAAGTGTCTGCTGTTCTATGTATAAAGACAGCCTGAACTTCCTGTATAATTTTACATAATTTGCATTTAATGTTATTACTGATATGTTTAGATTTGAAACCTTCAGCTTGAGATTTTCTTCTATTTGTTCCACTCCCTTTGTCTCCCTTTTATTCTTTTTCTGCCTTCTCTTTGGTTGAAAATTTTTAATAATTTCATTTTGTTTGAAGGGTCTTAGGTAAACTTTTGCTTTTTCACCTTACTAGTTGCTTTTGGGCTTGTAGTATAGATCTTTAACTCATCACAGTCTACCTGTAAGTGTTGTTATGCCACTTCACAGAGCATAAGACACTTAAAATAGTACACTTTCATTTGTCTTCTCCCACTCATAGGTTTCTCAGAGATTAGGGTATGTAGAAAGAGGCTTCTGTATTGTGATGAAAATTCTACTTGTAAAACATCCCTAAATTACAATATACATGGACATTATTCCAGAAAAGTAAGTGTTTGCTTCACAATGCCTCTGACTATAATTTATTATTTACCTGGAGCTATCATTAGGCAGATATAGGGAGTTGTTTATTGTTTATTTCAGGTATTTGATGCCTCTAAAAATGGGTCCGGTAAATCTCTGTATCACAAATCAATCACTTTACAAAGCACCTTTAACAGAAAATTTTCCTCTGAGTTATCCCAGAAAGTTAACTTTGTTAGTCAGTTAGTTTTGTGTATTATTATAGTTTGGGGTGGGGGGAGAAGATTTCGTAGATATAATAAATATATAAACAGGATTATTGTCCTATTGATTGGTAATATTTTATTATTTGTTTATTAATATTTATGGCCATCACAATCACATATACATGAAAATATCTGATATAATTTTCTGGGAGATTAAATAACAATAAACATAGTAAATACACTAAATGGGAAAAAGGACAAAATTAGAATGTAATGATCTTTCTCTTGCAATATTGAAAAGAGGTTACATGTTCTTCTCTTCAGATTTGAGCCAGTCATAAATTTCAGTAGAGAATCCAAGATTTGTTGATAGAGGAAAAGCACTCGCTGGTTTTCATTGAGGAATAAGCCTTGGGTATTCCAATATAGGATGTTTGCTTACATAAAATGTTTATCCTATAATAGATTGCTTGTCCTACCCTGACCCTGAAATTCAACTCTAAAGCAAATTTGGCTATGCAGGACTCTCACACAAAACTGCTTACACATCTGTCATTGTCCTCTACAAGGCAAGCTTTAAGTCTGTACTGTATTTATTATGCAAATTCCTCTGAAATCTGTGGTGCAGGTGCCTCATGCCTTTCGAAATTAGTTTGCATATTAAATGTAGCATAGAAAATGATGGCCCACAAACTTTAGTTGCTTTGGTTTTAATCAGAGACTCTGGGATAAAATGTATTGGATATTCAGGGTAATTCACACACAATGGAAACAATTAATGGGAAATACTCCAGCACACTCTTTGTTTCATACTATATAAATTGAAAACAGCAGCTGTTACCCAAACATGTTTTCCTCAATTGTTTCATTTTATTTGAAAAATACCAGAACAAGAAAAAAATTTGTGCAATCCTTGCTAGAAGCATATTTGTGTGACTGAGTTGTTTCTTTTTTGTCAAATTTTATTCTTTTAAAAAAAATGATGAAATTGCCTCAGGATGTCAGATATACTTTTCTTATGACTGTATAATGAGACTGGACCAAGGCTTTATGAAAACATTTATAAGAAAAATAAATCATTGGAGCATAATTTTTAAATAGAATGGGTTTAAATAGTAATGTGTAAATCAGCAAATAAATCAATGCATATCAAGCATTTCAAAAATGGAACAATTATTCTAGTTCTTGTTTCTATAAAGAAACCTGAATTACATGACCATGAGTATAAAAATTTACTTTACAAAATATTAGCAGCTTGTGGGGGACAGGAAGAATGAAGAGACAGAATATGGAGGATTTTTAGGGCAGTGAAAATGTCCTGTAAGATACCATAATGATGGATATATGTCATTATACATTTGTCAAAACCCATAGGATGTATAACACCAAGAGTGGATCCTAGTGTAAACTATGGACTTGGGTAATTATGACGTGTTAATATAAGTGCATCAGCTGTAACAAATGTACCCCTCTGGTGGGGGTGCTGGTGATGGGGAGGCTATGTATGCGGGAAGGCAGGTAGTTTATGGGAAATTTCTGTACCCTCCTTTCAATTTTGCTATGAACTTGAGACTGCTCTAAAAAAAAAAAAAAACTGGATCTTAAAAAAACACTTCCTGGCAATATTTAAATACTATTTAAAAAGGAACTCAGAAAAAAAAAAAAAAAAAAGGAACTCAGAAGTCCCAGTTTCGGCTTCAATATATAAAGAGCTTAGAAGTCATCACTCCATCCTTTCAAGAAGGAGTAAACTGAAAATCGGTTACTTTTCTTAGACCAAAAGGAAAATTGAACTTTCAGATAAAACTGCCACTCCAAAATTTGGAGAGATGGGCAAGTTCAGAGCTTCTCATACCTGAAGCAGGAGCTGCTGGAGCCATTAACTAATAAGAACACATAAAAGATGCTCTCAACAAATTGCTGGAGGCTGATGGTGGACTAACAGAAGAGAGAGAAGCTACTGGGAGTTGCTGGAGGGGGTGGTGCACAGTTAGGAGAGTTCCACATTTTTAGGGATTTAACCTCAAGGAACCCCATCAAGTTGTACAGTGAAGATCAGAGAAAGATTCCCTCATGGCTCTGACAAGGGAATGGAAAAAGTAATTATTATGAAATATACTCAGGGGATTTTTCAAAGCAAAACCTACTCTTCCGGGATAAAGACTTTACCAGGCCCTCATGGAACTTGAGGGAAAGGCATTTCTTTCTCTCAGCCCACGTCAGACACTGTGTCTCATTAAGGATAGATTAGGGAGGGTGGGAAACTGAAAAAAAAAAAAAAAAAAGTTGTACAAGGAATAGTCAAGTCACCATAGGTCCTCTAAAACACTAATATTAAATCGTAAAGTTATTTAATGCCTCACTTGCTTGATACCTTACCACCACACCCATAGAGCTCCCGTATAACCATCGTGGATTACAGCTCAAAGAGCTGCAAGAACAAGGTGCAATCAAAGTAGAAGTTCTTAGGGACATGCCAAGACATCAGTGGAAGGAAAAACAAGAGTGCCTCTTGTTAAAGCTGATGCTTCTGGCTCCTATAGCTATAGCTTACCTTAACCACAGCTGAACTCCCAGTCAAAATAACCTAAAACCTCACATGACATGTGCATTTTCCATTATCCAGTGCATCATATCAACTTTCAGCTACAACAAAAAAATTGCAAGCCATGTTAAAAGGCAAGATTAGGAAACAAAATGAAGAGATGGGCAAGGCAAACATCACAACCAGACTCAACTATGATACAGATTTTGGATTTAACAAGAAGGGAGTTTAAAATAACTATGATAAAATGTTAAGGGCTCTAACGGAAAAACTGGGTAATGTGCAAAAACAAATATCATTTGAGGCAGGACAAGAAGTGACAAAGTCCAGCACCCATTTCTAATAAAAACTCTTAACAAACAAGGAGTGAAGAGGAACTTCCTATACTTGATAAAGAACAAAAAATTTACATCTAGTATCATACTTATTAAGTGCAATGGCCTTGAGAAAGGAATGAGCTCCAGCATCTCCAGAAACAGATAGAAATCTGTATGCAGTGTCTTCTCCTCTCATTTCATTTGCATGTACATTATAGTTTGTTATTTTTTAATTACACTGAGAAGGCAAATTTCATTTAATTTCAATTTTTATAGAATCCTTTTTTCTTTAAAAAAAAAAGTAGAGCTGGATGAGAAGACATCAATTTAATTGAGACATTTGTCAACATTCTTTTTTTCCCCCTATGTTTCACATTATTCCCATGTATGCTGTTAAAATCCAATCATAGTTACATACAAGATTTTTACCTTTATGCTAACAGAGATAAGGCTATTGATAACAAGAATCTGGTGAATGGACCAGTCTCAGCATGTAATCTTTACATGATTTCTTTCCAATGTTAGGCAAACTCCCATAAAAAAGAGGACAGTGTTTGGGGTATTATTTTATTCATTCATTCATGTTCACAGCACAACTACCAAATTTTCATAGCATGCCTGTGCATACCATCATTCAAATATAATTTGCTACTCCCTCATGAGAAGGTACAAGACTGGCTATCAGGGCTCTTGGTGTATTCATATCTTAATCATTCTTCATTACTATCCCCTATCATCCCCATCCTCTTCTTACCAATGTCCTTTTCTCAGTGGGTACCCACTTTTACCTATCTACAATTTTTAGTCAGAATTCTCTCTTTTTTTCCTTAATTTTTTTCTCTTTTGAATTTTATGGCATTGTCCTCTTTTTACTTTCCTCCTGCTCTCTTAATCTCTTCTCTATCTGTTTTTATCCAGTAATTTAAATTATACCTCAGTACCCATAAAGTGTTTGAACAACTTTCTTTGTCCATAATCTTGCCTATCTAATTTGATTCTATCTCGGTGATTTCAACCACACTAGGGCCTCATATCTTTTTTTCTGCATGTGATTCTTTCCTTGTAAAACAAGCTTCAGCAGAAGTTTTTCTAGTTTTTTTCCTCACTCACATGTCCCAAGAGCAGTGTCTGGCAAAGATATGATAGGTACTCAATACATAATTGTTCATTGATTGCTTCCAAATATACACTCCCAATGAATTCCCAAGGAGATAGGGAGATGGTCAAAAAGAGGGAAGAGGAGTGAGAGATACAGGTTTCTAGTTAAAATGGATAAGTCACAGGAATAAAAGGTGCAGCATAAGGAATTAGAGCCAATGATACTGTAATAGCATTGTATAGCAACAGATGGTAGCTACTCTTGGGGTGAACATGGCATAGTGTATAAACTTGTTGAATCACTCACTGTGTTGTACACCTGAAACTAATGTAAAACTGTGTGTCAGCTATACTAACAAAAACAAAAAACAAAAAACAAAAAAACAAAAAAAACAGAAACAGAAAAACCCACAATGCATATAATAATGTTTACTTAAGATGAGTATTTCCAGGTCCCCTAAGAGGATTCCTGCTCACTGGGCTGGGCTGGGTTCAGAAATGTTTATTTTTAACAGGTCCCTTGGTGACACATGTTATCTTGCTTCAAGAAACACTGAATTAGACATATATTTTTAACTGCTATTAGACATCTTCAATAGAATATACTTTAAATACTTGTAAATTCACAATTTTTCTAAATATTTGCTTTTCTTTTTCTATGAATGTAATTTATATTACCTTTCTCTCATATTGAAAAAAGTCTCTGTTCTCCTGTATACTTCACATTTAAAATTTTGCTAATATATCTTCCTTCTATTGAGCTTTTCTTTTCTGTTGCTGCCATTTTATAATTTCTGACACTCAAGGAATTTTAGAATGTTAAAATTAAAAGTTGTTACTACTACATGGGCAATATTATATCCTCTAAGAACCTAAAAATACAGATTATGATAACTAACTATGAATTTAGCATGTGAAAATGAATGTAAAAATATGCAAAATTGCCCAAAGCAGATTAACTCTGAGATCTTTGTTCCTGACCCCAATGTTTTACTTGTATTATATTACATTATATTACATTATTTTCATTTTAAATTTACTTACATACAGTATTTTTTTAAGTTTTTTTTTTTAAGATTTTATTTATTTATGTGACAGACAGAAATCACAAGTAGGCAGAGAGGCAGGCAGAGAGAGAGGAAGGGAAGCAGGCTCCCTGCTGAGCAGAGAGCCCAACGCAGGGCTCAATCCCAGGACCCTGAGATCATGACCTGAGCTGAAAGCAGAGGCTTAACCCACTGAGCCACCCAAGCGCCCCCATACAGTATTTTTTTTTTTTTAATTTTAAAGATTACTTATTTATTTGGGAGAAGAGCAAGTGCCCATGCTTGCATGTGGGCATGGGGGTGGGGGAGGGGCAGAGGCAGAGGGAGAAGCAGACTTCCCGCTGAGCAAGGAGCCTGATGGAGGGCTCTATCCCAGGACCCTGGGATCCTGACTGAGCCAAAGGCAGAAGCTTAACCACTGAGCCACTCAGGCACCCCTTTACTTACCTATAGTATTTTTTTTTTAAGATTTTATTTATTTATTTATTTGACAGGCAGAGATCACAAGCAGGCAGAGAGATAGGCAGAGAGAGGAGGAATCAGGCTCTCTGCTCAGCAGAGGGGCTCAGAGATGTGGGGCTCCATAACTGACCCTGGGATCATGACCCCAGCCAAAGGCCGAGGCTTTAACCCACTGAGCGACCCAGGCGCCCCACCTATAGTATTTTTAACAGTAAACTTTATTGAGAATATATACACACAAGACAGTATGTTAGGTAATTTGAGAGTTATGTGCATAAAATCAGTAAAAAATGTCATGTATTCAATACTTTACAGATTTGAAGGAAAAGGAAATGTGTATAGATAATTAGGTTAAAGGAAAAGATACAATAAGTTTTTAAAATTATACAGATAAAAAAATCACAGAAATAAAAAGTTCTCAATCTTGTGATCTTAAACATTTGAGAAAGTGTATGTTTGGCTGATTAACTCAAATTAGTAATTCAGAATAAAGAAAAGTAACTTTTCTACCTGACCCTGTGATGCCTGCCTGTGAACGTGCCACATGGAACATTATAGTTTTTATCTCAGAGTTTGAATTCAAATATCTTCTTTACTATCTCTCTCAAGAGGCTGGAAATTGTCTCTTCTGCCTAAACAAAAAAACTTTACATGTAATGAACCCAAATGTATGTTAAATGGCAATTATTACACAGAAACAGTAAGAACTCAGTAGTAGATATTTACAGTAGAATAGTAAAGAGATATACGGAGAAATCCTTTCATTTTACTTCTCTTTAAAGACTTCTTCCATTATGAATTGAAATATTTTCAGCAAAATTATGAACAAAATGTTCAGTATGTGAATACTTTGATTTAGTTTGATTTTTACTCTGAAGTGTTAGGGACATAAAATGAAATATACGTAAAATTAAAACTTTACATGATTTTAATGATGATAAATTGTTTTATTTTTCCATTATGCCAATTTCATTTGTCAGTTTTATCTTTAGAATGTAGAGAAATTTCAGTATATAAGTGATTTAATAAAAAATCACTTTGAAACTCTCAAAAATAGGGGCGCCTGGGTGGCTCTGGGTTAAAGCCTCTGCCTTTGGCTCAGGTCATGATCTCGGGGTCCTGGGATCGAGTCCTGCATCGGGTTCTCTGCTCGGCGGGGAGCCTGCTTTCTCCTCTCTCTCTGCCTGCCTCTCTGCCTACTCTCTCTCTGTGAAATAAATAAAATCTTAAAAAAAGAAAAGAAACTCTCAAAAATAATGTTTTAAAAATAGATGAAAAATAAGCATCAGTGAATATGATTTCATTTCCTTCCTTCCTTACTTCTTTCCTTCCTTCCTTCTTTTCTTCCCTCCTACCTTCCCTCCCTACCCCCTACTTCCGTCCTTCCTTCCTTTGCATTTTCTTCAAGCATGGTTTCCTTTCTGGACATCCCAAGTCATCTGTCTGCTATGTTGGGATATGTGAAATGGGAGTTTTACATGAGGTTAGCATAGCAGAAATGAAGTGTAGCATTCATATTTTGATGGCAAAATTTAATTTTACTTTGAGACCGTAGTTTTGAATCCAGTTTTTTCCTCAGAAAGTAATTATTTCCTAAATTTTATAATTCCTTAAATGTCAGTCAAAATATAACAGTTAAGTCTGGTGTACCTGGTCACATAATTTTTTATATCCAGATTATCTTTTCCTCAATTGTGAGAAAATAGATATGAGACATGGAGTTTAATAACAAGACAATTTTACTGTTTTTATATACTGCTTTCTTAGTTTAACTTTAACTGCCTTTATGGCATATTATTCTATTTGGTATTGTGTTACTGATTTCCCCATCACTGAAAAGATCAGGTTGTAAATTTAGTTCCATGGAAATGGACAAAATCATTTAGTGAAAGTTCATATTATAGTATATGTGAGAAACCTGCCCTCACTGATTCAGCCTACAATGGAATGTATCAGAAAGAAGTAGAGTAAGATATGTTAAAACGTATTTTTATAATTTTATGCTTTCTTCCTGGGAAGAAGGTTAAAAAATTAAGAGGGACGCCTGGGTGGCTCAGTTGGTTGAGCGGCTGCCTTCGGCTCAGGTCATGATCCCAGCGTCCTGGGATCGAGTCCCACATTGGGCTCCTTGCTCGGCAGGGAGCCTGCTCCTCCCTCTGCCTCTGCCTGCCTCTCGGTCTGCCTGTGCTCTCTCTCTCTAACTAATAAATAAATAAAATCTTAAAAAAAAAAAAATTAAGAGTATTTCTGGGAGGGGCGCCTGGGTGGCTCAGTAGGTTAAAGCCTCTGCCTTCGGCTCGGGTCATGATTCCGGGGTCCTGGGATTGAGCCGTGCTTCAGGCTCTCTGCTCTGCGGCAAGCCTGCTTCCTTTCCTCTCTCTCTGCCTCTCTGCCTACTTGTGATCTCTCTGTGTGTCAAATAAATGAATAAAAATCTTAAAAAAAAAAGTATTTCTGGGAAATATATTTAAGATATTAGAAATGCATATAAATCAACCTGGGATTAGAATAAAGGTAGTAAAAGAAAATATTTTAGGGCCTGGATTTATTTCAAACCAACAACTCTTTGTTCCTGGGTTCACACTGCAACCAGAACTGTCTTTCCATTTTAGGTATGAATTTTAGTGTACAATGTTGGGGCATATCACTTCATCTTCTTTATTGTTCTTTTTCCTGAGGTGGGAGCAGGCACAGGGAGTGCTAATATGATAAGTTGTCTTCTTACGGCCTCACCATGTTAATATTGCAAAATTGAGAAATTTGGCTTTGTCACTTCATTGCTTAAAACTCATCAGTGGCTCCCCATTGCTTTCAAGATAGCATTCAGCTTCCTTTTCCTGGATCTGAGGCTCTTCACGATGCTTTGTCCACTCACCTCCCACCACACCTTAGCATAATTTTTTACTTTAATAGTTGCAAACTTTGTTAACTTTGTACCCTACCGGATTGTGCCTCTATTTTTTCAACTTTGCTAGTTTTATTACCTCCTTCTGGAATAGCACACCCTTTCCTCTTTGTTTGGCTAATTTTCTTTCAACTTTCAGAAAACTCAAGCATCATCTTTTCCAAGAAGCCTTCCCTGACTCCCTAAGCCAGTTGTAAATTGCTCCTTGTTTTTTTGCACCCAGAGCAAATTCATTCCCTAAAAAACACCCAACATTGCTTATACGATATCAAAATAGTTCCACTAGAGCAGAGTAGGTTTACATTTCTTAGTATGAGAAAACAATAAGTTAGGTTAGGTTTTATAACAAACAGCAAATACTCTATAAAATCTCAAGAATACCCAAATGTGTTCTGGCATGGATACGAGAGAAGGGAGCTCATCTCACCCGTGTTGGTAAGCAAGCCAATGAGGTATGTAGTCCAGAGCTCCCAAATGCCTTCAAGGAGTTTACATGACAGTTGGATTAACCTGAATGAGGATCTTTCCAGAGAATGTCAAAGTGGTTCAGTGATCACAAAATTCAGGGCAAGCCAATGGGATATAGGGAAATGTGATTTTTATCCAAAGTGTAGGCAACTCCAACTATAGCTGAAGTAGAATCTCAGGGAAAATTTTTGGGCTCAAGTGAGATAATATACCTAAGGTAACCAGCCATCCTGTTGTAAACTACCAAGTCTCAGGAGAATAAGCAGTAGCATCTGGAAAAGACCGTTGCTTGGAGACCAGGGGTCTTGAAAGATGATACTAATATCTAATATGGGTCTTCATGAGAGGTCAACTTTTTACCACCTGCTTCGGGTGTGCAAGCCCTTCTTTTGCATACATCAACATGTCAGGAGCAGGAAGAAAGTAGAGGACATTGGAAAGCCTGGACACTGAAACAAAAGAGGTGAATTACAAAAAAAGAACATTTAGATTATTTAATTGAACTGTGATTACTGAATCAATCTCAATTTATTTATTTATTTTTATACTAGCAAGTAGGTTGTGGACTCAAAAGGACTACAAAGTTGATCATAGAAAAAAATAAGTTATATTTTCTTTGTGCCTTTGGATATACTGTGATTGGATTTAGAATGCTGGTATATAGTTCCTACTAATTTATATTTGCATTTCTCTTAGGATTATGTGTCATTTGGAAAGGATTGAATACCTTATATGTAACGTGAATCCTTTTCCTTATATTAAAATAACTAAAATTAAAAACCTATATATGTCAAGATTCAAATATTAAAAAATAAGAACAATATTAAAAATATATTTATAGGGACGCCTGGGTGGCTCAATTGGTTAAGCAGCTGCCTTTGGCTCAGGTCATGATCCCAGCGTCCTGGGATCGAGTCCCACATCGGGCTCCTTGCTTGGCAGGGAGCCTGCTTCTCCCTCTGCCTCTGCCTGCCTCTCTGTCTGTCTGTGCTCGTTCTCTCTCTCTCTCTCTCTAACTAATAAATAAATAAAACCTTAAAAAAATTAAAAAATATATATATATATTTATATATTAAGAAGCCCTTTCACTCTATCTTTTAAAAAGATTCATTTATTTATTTTAGAGAAAGAGAAAGAGCACATGAGCAGGAGGGGGGCAGAGGGAAAGGGAAAGAGAGAGACATGCAGGCTCCTCACTGAGCATAGGGCCCCATGCCACACAGACCTAGATCTCACAACCCTGAGATCATGACCTGAGCCAAAATCAAGATCTGGACACTTAACTGACTGAGCCATCCAGATGCCCCCTTTTCATTGTATTTAAAACATGTTCACAGTCCATAGCTCAAAATGATTAGCTCTGTTATTCTTAAAATATCATTATTAAAAAGTAATATATTTTATAAAGATATGTTTTATAATATTTTAATTTTAAAATAATACTTCTTTATTTCTTTCAATACTCATAACTGATTTTCTTTTCTATTCCTTCCTCAACTATTAATAAAATATTTTAACATTATTTGTATATTACAAACCAAAGACAACATAAGTATAATTTTCTAGAAAAAATTGTTGATATATATACTTAGGTTTTATATTACATATGGGGGGGTGCGCCTGGGTGGCTCAGTGGGTTAAGCCTCTGCCTTCCACTCAGGTCACGATCCCGGAGTCCTGGGACCGAGCCCTGCATCGGGGTCCCTGCTTGGCCAGGAGCCTGCTTTCCCCTCTCTCTCTGCCTGCTTCTCTGCCTACTTGTGATCTCTCTCTCTCTCTCTCTGTCAAATAAATTTTTAAAAAATCTTTATATTACATATGGGGCATGATTGATTTCTATTACAATCCATTATCTCTTGATGTTATAGTGTCCCATATTTTACTTCATATAAATATTGATATATTTTATATGATTTCTCATGTTAGTGAACACTCAAATACTTTTTGTAGTTTTAGTGGTTTATCAGTTTCTTCTTTTTGTTTGTTCTTTGTAAACTAAAAAGTCAAAGTATTTCTTGATATTGTAAAATTAGTAGAGTTAATAAAAGAGACATTTTTAATAGAGTTTTATTTTTCAGAACAAATTCTCACTTTACTATCCTTATAATCATCTTTTTTAAACTCAGAAACAATAGGTTATTAGAATATAATAGCAATTAAGAATTATTATTTTTATAATTGAACTTTATATTTTTATTTATTACATGAAAGGTTTTTAAAAATATTTTATTTATTTATTTGATTAAAAGATAGCACATGAGAGAGAAAGAGAGAGTGCATCCATGAATGCGGGAGGGGTGGAGGGAAAGAGAGAAGCAGACTCTGCCTGGCAGGGACCCCAAAGTAGGGCTCAGTCCCAGAACCCTGAGATAGTGGCCCCAGTTGAAGGTAGACACTTAACTAACTCAGCCAGCCAGACACCCCTATTATGTGAGAGTTTAAAACAAAACTTGATATTTTATAATTTCCAAATAAAAAACAAATGATGAATGTATAAAAATAGAATCCTAATTAATTCTTCTTGACAGAGGACATGGAAATTAGTATCAACAAACAGACTTTACTTTGAAGGAAAATATGAACTTCAGAGAACTTTCACAAATAAGTATCAACCATTAGATAATTTTAAAAATTCAAAAAGAACAAGGCATATTTATTTCAAGTGCACTTAATTTAAAAACTGTCCACTGAGCTCTCACTGTTGCAATGTAATATTGTCTTTATTGAGGAAAATGCGACCCAGAGGGACTGAAGAAGTAGTGGGATGTAATTTTCTGATGCACTTCAATATGCAATTATATTTTCCTGCCTACCGCTGATTCATTTTTCTCAGTTGGTGCGAACTGATGCATGGAGGATTTTAGTTCCTTGACCGAAATCACATAATGGGTATCAGAAGAAACAGAAAGTCAGAAGATATTCTGGTTACAGAGCCTGAATTTCTAACCACTTTATCCGATGGTCTTCCCTTGATGTATATTCCTCCTTTGTAGAAAGACAATGTCCTCTTCTAGATCTAATGAATGATGGGGATCTATAAGTCATAATTTCCTAATTGAAAGGAAAGCAGGAACCAATCATGAAAATAACCAGTGAGGAGAGAGCTAACTGATCAGGGAAATTACTGTGGCAGTGGTTGATATCACTGAGACTGGAACAAACATGAGTCTGACTATCTAGGAATGTCAGTTCTGTGGAGGGTGAATGAGAAGCAAAAACACGTATATTCAAATGTAAAGGAAAAAAGTAAAACAAGTGCAAGTATGTAGATTAATGGCTATGATGTAACAAGACTATAAAGAAGAACACAGCTACCTAACGCTTGGGTCAGACATATGGAAGGGAAAAAAAAAAACTTACTAGAGATCAAGGAGGGTTTATGGCAGAAATAAGCCTTATTATTGCATTTTTAATTTTTTAATAAAATAAATTATTTGGTCACTTTAATTATAAATCTTTTTGGATTTCTTTTTAAAAATATTCCTGGATATGCCCATTGATCATTTGCCTTCTAGATGGCAAACATGATTTACCACTTGTCTTAGTTTATTTTATACACACACACACAAAAATGGTTTTGAATGTAAAGAAAAATGGAACCAGCAGTACACCTGATCTCTCACTTCCCATATCCCCACTGTTTCTCCCATTATTAACATATTTTATTAATATTGTATATTTGTTAAAATGAATGAATGAATGTTGGTGCATTATTAACTGAAGTCCTCAGTTTACATGAAGTTCCACTTTTTGCATTGTAAATGCATGTCTTGACAAATACATAATGTCATGTATCTACCATGACAGTGTCCTACAGAATAGTTTCACCCCAGCTGACTGAGCCACCCAGGTGACCCTCTCCAGTAGTTTTTTTTTTTTTTTTTTAAGATTTTATTTATTTATTTAACAGATAGAGGTCACAAGTAGGCAGAGAGGCAGGCAGAGAGAGAGAGAGGGAAGCAGGCTTCCCGTCTAGCAGAGAACCCAAAGCAGGGCTCAATCCCAGGACCCTGAGATCATGACCTGAGCTGAAGGCAGAGGCTTAACCCACTGAGCCACCCAGGCACCACATCCCTCCTCCAGTAGTTTTTAACTCTCAAGGTGGTCCTCACTCAGCCTTCAGGATTCCGTAAAGTTATGTAAATATTCCTACTGGCTCTAGTGGCTTCCACTTCAGTTAACTAATCATGTCTACAATCCTCTTTATTCGCCTGTCTCTCCAGGTTTTGGGGTGGTGGCTTACCCTGTTACCTCAATTCTCTGAGAGATCTGAGAAAATTTCTAAGAAATAAATAAGACACCTCTGTTCCTGGGAATCACCTGTGAAGAACTGACTACGCTGTGTTTGGTTCTTTAACTTGGCTAGAGTATAGAGTCACCCGGGAGCTCTTAAAAATCTAAGCACCCAATGTGCCAGCCAGACCAATTAAACCAGTATCTCTGAGGGTGAAACTCAAACATCGATATCTTTGTAGCTTCACTGGTAACCGCTACCTACAGCCAGGACTGAGCGCTGGGCCTTGATTGGAGCAGGGAGTCTAGACCTAGGTGCCTGGCTTTGAATCATGCCTGTGGGACTTACTATCAAGGTGAAGCTGGGCAAGCCTATGAATCACTCTGTGTCACAATGTCCTGATCTGGAATAGGAGAATAATAATACATGTTTTATAATTTTGTTCTTGGCACATAGTGAGGGCTATATGTGTGCTACTTTTATTTTTATAATTATTATTAAAGATTTGGACAATAAATCAAACATTATCATGCCTCAGGAATTCTGTGTGCTCCCAGCCAATGACATACAGTCTTTGCCATCCGCCGAGGTGATTATTAACTTGAATATTTTCTTGACTTTTGCCTTACTTTCCTTTCTATTTTATAATTTCACTGTTTTTCTTTATTGTTGTAGGAGGTTTATATACTTAAATAATAAGTTGTTTTGTCTCATATTTACAATCTTTATGAAAATTGGATCGTATGGCAAGTAATCTTTGTGTCATGCTTCTTTAGTCTGCATTATATTTTTGATATTCACATATGTTATCATAATTATCTGTAGTTCATTCATTTAGAGGGCTCTACAGTGATCCATTTTAGAATATGCCACAATTAATGTATCCATTTACTGGTAATGGACATTTGTTTTATTTCCAGTTATTATTATTTTGTTGTTGCTGTCATGGAGAACTGTAATGCTAAAAATATTCTTGGGCATAAATCATGGTGCATGTTCACAAGAATTTCTTAGAAGATATATCTAAGAGTAGAACATTGAGGTGATTATGTATATAGTTAATTTTCTTAGGTAATACTAAATTGTTTAATAAATTGGTTTTATTAATTTGCACTTTAGTTGATGAATATAAACATTGTTTCACATTCTTGTTATCCCTTGATACTGTACAGTTTTAAAATTCGTGTCACGTTGATTGGTATAGATCTTTATTTTTCTTCTTTCTTTGAGTGCCTTTTGAGGTCACTTGCCCATTTTTTTATTGAAACAATCCTTTTCTTCATTACTTTAGGAGATTTTTAAAAAATACATATTGAATATCAGCTCTTTGTCATTTATACCTGTAGTAAGTAACTTGCATTTATGATTCTTAAAATTCTTCTATATAATCTGTTTATTAAAAAGAAATTATCGGGGCACCTGGGTGGCTCAGTGGATTAAAGCCGCTTCCTTCGGCTCAGGTCATGATCCCAGGGTCGTGGGATCGAGCCCCACATCGGGCTCTCTGCTCTGCGGACAGCCTGCTTCCTCCTCTCTCTCTCTGCCTCTCTGCCTACTTGTGATCTCTGTCTATCAAATAAATAAATAAAATCTTTAAAAAAAAAAGAAATTATCAAATTTAATTTAATAAAATTTATCAAACTTTTATTGTTTTGTGAAGGGACATCTTATTAAAAAAACTAAGACTTAGTTTTAGGTTAGGTCTAAAACTACTCCCTAAAACTAAGTTATGAAGTTATTCCTCTGTAATGTTTTCCAAACATTTGGTCATTTTATTCTTCTCATTTTGATCTTTCATTTACCTTAAATTATTATTTTTGTATATGGTATTAAGTAGGGGTCTTCTTCTATTTATTTTCCATATAACTGAATATTCCACTATTTTTAGTAGCCCAATCAATGTCCTTACAAATGTGAAAACTCACCCTGAGATAAATTAAGCATAAGCATATATATATATGTATATATATGTATATATGAGGGAAAATATATATATTTCTCCTCCCTATCCCTGATACTCTATTATGTTTCACTGAGCTTTCCTGACACTGATACCAATTGCCTTAGTTCCTAAAGTTTCATAAGCCTTGATATCTCCTGGGGAAATACCCCTGACTCCCCGCTTTTCTTCCTTTTCTTTTTTGGCATTATTTAGTGTGTCTTATTAGGGAGGTGTTCACATGAATGAAGTCTCTTACATGTGTTTTATATGGAAAGGAAGAGCAAACTCCTAGAATTTTCATGATAATCCTAAAATAATAGAAAAATTGTTCCATACTTAGTCCTGCCTTAAAATTTGCCTCTAGGCTTTTCCTCCTCAGGATAAATTCAAATTATTTTTTTGACTTGTTCACTGTTGTCTAATGTTTAGTTTGTCAATATAGCTTACTTCCGCTTTTTACAACATCTTTGCTATTCTAGAAATAATATACATATATCCTCAAGGTTCTTCCTGTCATTTATATAAAAAGTTTAAATCAACTGAATAATACATATTCAGTTACACTTTCTCAAGCAAACAGAGCTGAAACTTTTTCTATACATTAAGAGGTATTTTTTAAATTCCTTACTACATCGGCATATTTTAAAATTGTGATATATGTCAACATTCAGTTAATTTTTCTTAAAATAATGTATGTTTGAGAAGAGGGAAATTGACTGAATAAAAAATGATTTTTTTACATTTTGTTGTATCTTGTGATTTCACTGAGAAAGATATAATCCAGTTAGCTTTCTAAAAAAAATATTTAAATTATTTTTAAACAGATTACAGGAATGAAGAAACAAGTGAATTAATTATAAATTATAGACAGAACAAAGCAAATTTTTTATATTTCTAATATCTATATCTTTAGGACTCTAACAATAGACAAAACTTCAATATTTGAATATAATACTTACATAAGTATATGTGTATATGTGTGTGTGATATCTAAATAAAAGTATGACATTAAAAAATTAATTCAACACATATTTACTGAGCATATAGTATGTACCAGGACCTAAGTTTGCAATTATTTGGGATAGAACAGATGAAAAATATGTACCTCCTAACCTTAGATAGCTTCTGAGTTAGTGGAGGAAAATTGATTCAATGTAATGGCTATAATTTACCTACTTAAATAAAGATATAAACAAAATCCTATGACAGCATGAAGAACTAAATGATAATGTGCAAACTTAGAAGAGTCTCCCCCAAATTTGTGAAATTGATGTCAAACAAATTTATTTAGAAGTAGCTAAAGATCCAGGAATTTTTCATCTAGTGAAAAGATAGCTGTTTATATATGCTGAATATCCCAGTCTAAGTGTTCCAGAATTCATTTATAGTTTAAGATCTAGTCAGATATGAACAGGGGAATCTCAGCTCTGTTACTTGGGAATTTAAATTTAAAATTTAAACTCAGAAAAAGTATATGTTTCTAATTTTTATGAATAAAACACATTTGTTATGAATACCTTCTTACAAACACATTTCCTTATAGTTCAGTTAACACAGGAAATTTGTTTTACAAAACACACAACATGCTACGTTATATACACATCTACATATACATATACATGCATGTATAAATTATTATATATTTTTTGCATTATGCATGATTAGAAAATATTCCTTAAGGGTGTCTCCGTTGGCTAAGTGTTTGCCTTTGGCTCAGGTCATGATCCCAGGGGCCTGGGATGGAGTCTCACATTGGGCTCCCTGCTCAGCAGGGAGTCTGCTTCTCCTTCTGTCCCTCTCCCTGCTCATTCTCTCAATTTCTCTCTCTCTCTCTCACTTTCTCTCTCAAATAAATAAATAAAATCTTTAATTTTTTTTTTTTTAAATAAGTAAATAAAAAAAGGAAAATAGAGCATTTCTTAAGAAGAATATAGAGTTTGGAGGTGGTTTGAAAGTCTTCAAATTCAAAAATAAATTTTAAAGATTTTATTTATTTGTTTATTTATTTGTTAGAGAGAGAGAGAGCGAGCACAGGCAGACAAAGAGGCAGGCAGAGGTAGAGGGAGAAGCAGGCTCCCTGCCGAGCAAGGAGCCCAATGTGGGACTCAATCCCAGGACGCTGGGATCATGACCTGAGCCGAAGGCAGCTGCTTAACCAACTGAGCCACCCAGGCGTCCCAAAAATAAATTTTAAAAATTAGTAACATTTACTGACATAGCAACTGTGATGGATATAAGAATAAAGCTAGACTTATCTTGTTTACTATAACTATTAAATTATAATTATATTTATAATTCATATTGAATATAAAAAAGAATGGTAAATAACATAAGAACAATAGAGGGTTCTCCAAAAATAAGAAATAGTAGGAGATGCAATTTCAGTAGGTCATTAATATACAAAAGCACACATTTAGGAAAATGCAAACTGGTTTTTCAAGTTTGGCTGGAACTTAAAAATAAGCATGTGAAGAAATAGTTAGAAAAGGGATATCACTGAGACACTCGAATACTATTTTAAATTCTTTGAAGCTTATTTCCAAGACACTTTTTTTTTAACATGGCATTATCATGATTGTTAACAGAGAAGGTAATGAATGGGAACTATCATGACATTAGAAATGGACACAAAGCAAATAAAATATTGCAGTATTTCAGGTGAAAGGTAATCAGCATATTTTGTGAATAATCAGTGGACATGAAAAGGAAGTCCATTCCAGAAAAAATTACACATAGATAATAATAACCCAAAAATTCATATGCGATTACTGGATACTAAGCATTTTACATAAATGATTTTGTTTGAGTTTCATAATAATGACAAGAGATAAATGTTATTGCTAATTATTCACATTATACAGAGGAGGACTGTAAAAAGTCTGTTGAAGAACCTTCCTAAATAAAGAACGAGTAGCTAGTAAGTGGCTGAGCCTGATTTCAAACATAGACAATTTGAGTTAGCCCACTTAATAGAGAGATTGAGAGAGAGAGAGAGATTATATATCCTCAGTGTGAGTAGGTAGAAGATTTGGGGACTGATACAGTAACAGAAATCGGGGAAATTGACAAGGGTTGTAAGTTTCAACCTGGGGTGGCAAATAGTGGTAGTCTTAACAGAACTTGGAATTATAAGGGTAAGAACAAAGTTTGGAAAAAAAGTGTAAGCTGGGTTTTGATTATATATTATTTTGCTCTGGCAATTTATCTGATTAAAATTAGAAATATAATACAAAGGTAAATTGTGGTTAGAGTGCAAATTAGGAAGTTCTTAACAATGATAAATGAATAGGCTTTAGGATACTACATAACACAAAGAGTTTTACACAGAACTCTGAAAACTTGACCAAAGCCAAAATATCCCAGGTTAAACAAATACTTCCTTCCTTAGATACTAAAATACCACTCACTATTATTTCATAGGCTTTAATGATTTCTGTTTATCTCATCCTATTTTATGCTTAGAGTTATTTTGCATGCACTACTTGGCTCACAATATATGTAATTAAAGACCTAATAATCTGTTATGGTTTTTGCATATCTGCCCTTTACTCCTTAGATAGTGTATATCACTTGTAGCTTCCATAAACTTCAGAAATCAGCACAAGTACATATTTCTCTACATACTCACATTGTCTACTGGAAGTTATGCAGCAATAAGGTAATAATATTTTTCCTACCCTCACCACCATAATTCATAATTACCCTACATCTTTTCACCCAAGGGATATATAATATTTATTCCTTCTGGAGTTGGAAAGAATTAATTGGGTGTTAATCTTTAAATAGTTTTTTTTTTTTTCTTAGATTTTCTTTAGAGATAGTATTTTAAATAATTTGAAGTTTTTGAAGACAAATATTTAATTTGCAGACTATGGCTTTATGAAGAAAGAAAGAAATTTTCTTTAAATGTTCAAAGCTGGACACTAATAGTGAAAAGACAAGTCTGCATCCCTGTGGCCTAGAGTATACAATAAAGCAATTAAGTTGATGTGAATTATGATGTGTATTCTAACTATACAGGGTGAAGAAGAAAACATTTTTTGAGTGTTAGAAGTTTAAAAGCCAGGAATTGTTGCCTAGGTGTCCATTTTGCAGTCACCTTAAGTTAACATTAGCCCCCTCATGCAAGCACGTGCTCTAGGTAGCAGCCTAGAGTCACAAGCAAATCCAAGTTCCTGATATGACTTCCTCAATAGTCCCTGTAATCATCAGCCTTTCCTGCCTTGCAGCAACCTGTATGACTTAAGTATGTTCCTCTTAGGAAGGATCCTTGTGGGGCTTAGCAAAACCCCATTGTTTGGGTTTGAATTGACCGGTCTGGCCTTAGTTTAGGATCCACAAAACACTCCACCCATTGATCCTAATAACAGCATGTGCCCCACCCAGATCCTATCTTTGCACTCTGCCTTGACTTCCCCATGTAGTCCTTCAAGGTATGCCATATACTTCCTCCAGAATCTGTGAGTAATTTCTGCTTTCTCTCTTTTAGTTCCTGTGGTCTATTGTTGAACTGAGGATCCCCATCCACTTAATAAGTGTTAATTTGACAAATTCATAACATAGAGTCTCAGGAGTAAGCCAGAAGAAGAGGTTATAGGGGTTAGACCTGATGACCTCTTGTTGCTTTACTCATATTTAAAGTCCTGTGAGATGAAGAGCCCCTGGCTGATCTAGTTTGTAGAGTGTGTGACCCTTGATTTTTGGGAGTTGTGAGTTCAAGCCTCATGTTGGGTGTAGAGCTTACTTTGAAAAAATAAAATCTTAAAAAAAAAAAAAAAAAGGCCAGTGAAATGAAAGTAAAGACGCTCTTCTTGGCTTGGAGGAATCTGACTGCATTGGGTCTTGCACCCATTTCCTCCAACAAACACTGTGGATACTATTAACATTTGATAACCAATGCATTTTTTCAGGTGCTAGGTCCCACAAAATGTAGCAACAGTAGAGTAGCTAGGGTAGGTGTCTGAGTATATTGACTGAGTGGGTGAATGATAAGAGATGAATTATGAGTTTCTTCCAAAATTTTTGAATTTTACCATAAGGGGAATGAGAGGTATTTGAGGTCTATATACACAAATATAGTCTATATAAAATATTTTTAGCTGTGTTTTTTTTTTAATACAAATCACCCCAGGTGCTATAAAGGAAATCTGTGGAGATGAGAATGGAGACTAAGAGTGGTAAGTGAGAGACTAATTACTTGTGTATAGTAAAGGTTCGCTTTAGAAATGGAGCTGGCTTTGACTAAGGTTGAATAATTTAATTGTGAAAGGAACTCAAGGACATGAATTATTTGAGAGTCTATTGCAAATACATGGGTAATGCAATTGTTGTGGGCTGTAAAGAGAAATAAAAGGATGATAGAACATACCAAAGTCTTAAGTCGAACATGTGAGTCGGGGATGTTAAAATGTGTGAGATGAACTCATAAAGCTACCAGATCTCATGCTACTAAATATTTAAATCCACTAACTGGATCCTTTTGTCTTGCATTCATGTCCATTCAGTTATGACCTAGTGATAATTTTTCTTCCCATGTAGATGTCTATGAGGAAAACAAATTAGTGGTTAGGCAAACACAAAAGTCTGACCAACCTCCTGTATTATCTCTCACTGTAAATTAACAATTTGCCTCTCTGGGTTATATACTTGGTGTTTGTGAGATTTAATCGTGAAAGTCATCTTTTAAAATTCTACTGAACAGTGTTAACTGAGGTTAATATTTTGGTAAATATTATATTTTGGCCTCAGTATAACAAAGACATTTTGCAGCATAACTACTTAGAACAAAACCCTTAACTGTTCTCTTTCCATTCAAATTTTCACACTGAGGCACCCGTAATAACCTGTAAACAACATAAAATATGTGTCTCTGGTCATCAAGAAACTCTAACTTCCTTCCATGGAAACTAATGCAGGGTGCACTCAACTTGCATGACACATATTGTAACTTTAGGAAAAGGATATCACAGTTAATCCAAATTCCCTCAACTTCCATAAATTCCTGAGAAAATGTATCAGTCTTTTCTTCTACCAGAAAATTATCCTGTGTCCAGACCCATGAGGGTTCCTTTCTCTTTCCTTACCCTTCTCCACTGTGTCTTATTTCTGGAGTAATTTTGGAGTCAGCCACTTTGCCAGCAAGTTCTCTTCTTAATCCCTGAAGGCACTGAAGTTCTTTAACAGATGATTGTTAATACAACCATATGAAAATGTTTGCTCTTCAGGAGATTCCATTATTTATTTAGTTAGTTTTGTGGGGGGAAAACCTTCTAAAGCTCCTTTGCTCCAGTAAAGCAGAAACCCTTTGCTAACCATCCGTAGCAATCCTTTATCTGCAATTTTCTGACTATAATTATAAACAATCATGGTTCAAACCTAATCCAGTGAAACTGCTCTTTATGCAAACTTACTGAACCTACCTCAATTTTCTACTGAAAATTTGGTATAAAGAGATGAAGACGAATTTTCATTTTTAAGATACACAGTCCTCAAGGAAAGTCACTAGAGATTGAAAATAGCACTATAATTTATATAAAATTGCTTTGTCCTACAGTGTGAGATATATATGTTTTGCCTTAGTTTTAATACATTGAGTCTCTACTCAGGTAATACTTTTTACAACTAATTAACAACACATGCTTCAGGGAGAGTTGTTAACATTTGAGAAACTAAGCAGGAATTTTTGGTCATAAGCATTAATAGAATGCTACAAATAATTCATCATTGAAGATACTAGTAGGTATTACTGTACGGATATTGACTAGAAATACTGTACATGCATCCACAGAGTTGTATGAATATTTTAGTGGCAGTCCCAGCTGTTTAACACACTGCAGTGGTTCCTGAGGCCAAGAACCCCATTCAATCCTGAACCCCACCACTATGATGGTTTCACATACTTGATTAACTGAAATGTAGCTAAATCTTGTAATAATAATATTTTTTTTCCTTTGACTGCTAAAACCAGTTTATTTACATGGCAAAATTGGTTTTAGGTTCACATTCACTATATCAAACAACGAGGTTGTATGACTATAGGTGTGGGGCCATCGGCAATTTTCTTCCTGTAAATCTGGAGGTTACACGGACCGTGTAGGGACATACAAGGAAAAGAAGCAAAATAACATTTATTTAATATGAACAAAGATTCTGACTTTATATTACATCAGTGTTCCTCACATGTTATGGTGCATATCTATCACCTGAGGATCGTATTAAAATGCAGATTCTCATTCAGTCATTCTGGGATCTGGCTTTAACAAGGGCTTAGCTAGATGACTGATGTTACTCCGTGTCCAATAGCAAGAAGGAGGTAGTATATTAGTGTCGTCATATTAATTAAAAATATAAATATCTCTAACTAAAAAACTGAAAATAGGGGCGCCTGGGTGGCTCAGTGGGTTAAAGCCTCTGCCTTTGGCTCAGGTCATGATCTCAGGGTCCTGGGATCGAGTCCCGCATCAGGCTCTCTGCTCGGCGGGGAGCCTGCTTTCTCCTCTCTCTCTGCCTGCCTCTCTGCCTACTTGTGATCTCTGTCAAATAAATAAATAAAATCTTAAAAAAACCTGAAAATAATTTAAAAATTTAGCATAGTTTAACAAATATTCCATATTGAGGATGCTTGCTTAAAACTGTAATGTTGTTAAGGATCTTTGATACAACATAGGAAAATGATTAAGAAAGAAAAACATGTTATTGTTTTAGTACATTAAGTCTAAAAGAATGGGGGATTTAGAGACTTCCTGTATAATTCAGTGGTAGAGAATTGTTTCTGAGCTTTCTAATAATAATTTTGAATTGATTAGTAAGCTCTTTCTGTCTTGATTCCATACTGATGCCTCTGAAGACAAAACTAAATTTCTTGTTTCTCTAAGTTGACAATGGCTCTTATATACAAAGCCATCAGTTATTTTGTAGTTCAAACAATTTTATTTTTTATTTTATTTTACTTTTTTTGATGATCACAATCCTTTTCTTTATTAATTCCAGGTCAAACTGAGATTTTAGAGACAACTTCTATAATAAATGTGGAGGAAAGTTTTTTAAATAAATGTGGAGGAGAGGTTAATGAAAGGGGATTTTTCTATATATATCTTTGTCCTGACATGCTGGAATTTTCTAATTTATAGGAGAAAATTACTTACTTTACAAGCTTACGTTTAAATATGTCGTTTCTTAATATGAACAGATCAGTACGTACTATGCTTTCAGTTTTTTACATGTTGGGGATTTAATTCAATTCAATACAACATGCATTAAACACTTACCTGTACCAAACACCAGGTTAGGAACTGTTGATAACTTTAACACTTAAATATGCTTTTAAGTAGTACTTGAGATGGGATGACAGAGTTTTCCTCCCAAATAAACAGCAAATATAAAAAGAGGTAGTAGATGCATTTAGAGGTACACAGATACTTTGATTAAAAAAAAGTAGCATCCAGCTCATTATTAAATATATAGGTTAATGTATAAATTAGGAGTAATTTTCTGTGGTTAGAGTTAGAAAGTGGAAAGTAGTTTCTCAAGACTTCAAAAAAGTGACCTTTGTGTTGGACCTTTGGGTTTGAAGGATGGGTAGAATTTTACCCAGTTCAGGAAAGATCAAGAAGCCAAAAAGGGCTGACATTTTCACCCAACAGTTAGGCATATTAAAAAAAGGTGCTTAAAAGTTTAAAAAGTTATTACTTTTAGAGTAAATTCAGATACTATGGTAAAGGCTACTAATTATAAAGTAAATAAGGAGAGAAGAGCCTTCACTATTTCCCTTGACATAATCATATCTCTTAGAATTCATTAGATGATGCTTATTAGCAAAAATTGTTTTCTCGGGGCACCTGGGTGGCTCACAGGTTTAAGCCTCTGCCTTCAGCTCAGGTCATGATCCCAGGGTCCTGGGTTCAAGCCCCACATCGGGCTCTCTGCTCAGCAGGGAGCCTGCTTCCTCCTCTCTCTCTGCCTGCCTCTCTGCCTACTTGTGATCTCTATCTGTCAAATAAATAATAAAATCTTTAAAAAAAATTGTTTTCTCATTTCATTTCAAAAGCAATTGATAGATATGAAATAAATATCAGTTTGGTTTTCATGTGCCCACTGCTAAAGGCAGGGCCTTAACTACTAAGAAGAAATTATTGTCTTGGTTTCTACTAAAATTATTTGTTTTAACTTAATTATTATAGATTTTTTAAAAAGATCTTATTTATTTGACAGAGAGAAAGGGAACACAAGCAGGGGGAGTGGGAGAGGGAGAAGCAGGCCCCCTGCAGAGCAGGGAGCCCAAGGACCTGGCTTGATCCCAGGACCCCAGGATCATGACCTGAGCCAAAGGCAGATCTTAACGACTGAGTCAACCAGGTGCCACTATTATAGATATTTTTATTAATATTCTTGTAGAACTGGAACATGATAATTCAATATGAACCATTGGTTTTCATACCTTTATAGGAAAATATGGAAGAATAATAATTGTGTTTTAAACATTAACATACATTTTCACTGGTAATGAAATGTTCTGACAGAAAATGCTTTTGTTTTAAATATTGGAAATCCTAAGTAGTGAATGCCATTGCGATTATGCTAATTTGTTAGATAACCCCATATATATTTAATTTGTTATTAACTTTTGTATATTTCTTTAAGATATTTTACTCATGCCCAGATTTGTTTCAGAGAATCAACTTTCATTAACTCATTATAAAGTGACTTGAAAGTGGGGAGAAGGGGAAAATGAAAATAATAGCAGGAAAATATGAAGGAATTGATGAGGGAGCAGAAGGCTGGCTGAGGACAAAGCAAAAGGCTGACACCTCGGCGGCCCGTGGGGTCTGCGGGCCCGCGGTGTCTGCGGGCGGACGTGCGCGCGCACTCTCCGGCGCAAACGTGGGCTAGGGAGACTGGAGGGATTAAACGCTTTTCTCTGAAGGCGTACTGAAAACTGTGGCCCCTAGCTCTCGGCTCCTCTGAACCGGAGATTGGGAGGCCGCCATTGTCATTCCCGTCCTCCAGAACTCTACAGAAAGCGCATTCAGGGAACAAAAGCTCCTGAAAGCAAACCTGAGAGGATTACTTAGCCCGGCCCCTGGTAAGGGCGGTGCAACTCCGCCTGGGGCAAAGACACCTGAGAATCACTACAACAGGCCCCTCCCCCAGAAGATCAAAGAAATACAGCCAAGACCAAGTTCACTTAACAAGGGGAACAGCGGATTCTTATCTGGACAAAATGACAAGGCGGAAAAACTCACCACAAAAAAAAGAGCAGGAGACAGGACCGAAGGCTAGGGACCTAATCAATACAGACATTGGTAATATGTCAGATCTGGAATTCAGGATGACGATTCTCAAGGTTCTAGCCAGGCTCGAAAAAGGCATGGAAGATATTAGAGAAACCCTGTCAGGAGAAATAAAAGCCCTTTCTGGAGAAATAAAAGAACTGAAGTCTAATCAAGTTGAAATAAAAAAAGCTATTAATGAGGTGCAATCAAAAATGGAGGCTCTTACTGCTAGGATAAATGAGGCAGAAGACAGAATTAGTGATATAGAAGACCAAATGGCAGGGAATAATGAAGCAGACCAAAAGAGAGACAATCAACTACTGGACCACGAGGGGAGAATTCGAGAGATAAGTGATGCCATAAGACGAAACAACATTAGAATAATTGGGATTCCAGAAGAAGAAGAAAGAGAAATAGGAGCAGAAGGTATACTGGAGAGGATTATTGTAGAGAATTTCCCTAATATAGCAAGGGGAACAAGCATCAAAATCCAGGAGGCCCAGAGAACACCTCTCAAAATCAATAGGAATCGACCCACACCCCGCCATCTAATAGTAAAATTTACAAGTCTTAGCGACAAAGAGAAAATCCCGAAAGCAGCACGGGACAAGAAGTCTGTAACGTACAATGGTAAAAATATTAGATTGGCATCAGACTTATCCACAGAGACCTGGCAGGCCAGAAAGAACTGGCATGATATATTCAGAGCACTAAACGAGAAAAACATGCAGCCAAGAATACTTTATCCAGCTAGGTTATCATTGAAAATAGAAGGAGAGATTAAAAGCTTCCAGGACAAACAAAAACTGAAAGAGTTTGTAAACACCAAACCAGCTCTACAGGAAATATTGAAAGGGGTCCTCTAAGCAAAGAGAGACCCTAAAAGTATTACCAGAAAGGAACAGAGACATTATACAGTAACAATCACCATACAGGCAATACAATGGCACTAAACTCATATCTCTCAATAGTTACCCTGAATGTAAATGGGCTAAATGCCCCAATCAAAAGACACAGGGTTTCAGAATGGATAAAAAAACAAAACCCATCAATATGCTGCCTACAAGAAACTCATCTTAGACCTGAAGACACCTCCAGATTGAAAGTGATGGGGTGGAAAACAATTTACCATGCTAATGGACATCAGAAGAAAGCTGGGGTGGCAATCCTTATATCAGATCAATTAGATTTTAAGCCAAAGACTATAAAAAGAGATGAGGAAGGACACTTCATCATACTCAAAGGGTCTGTCCAACAAGAAGATCTAACAATTTTAAATATCTATGCCCCTAACATGGGAGCAGCCAATATATAAACCAATTAATAACAAAATCAAAGAAACACATTGACAAGAATACAATAATAGTTGGAGACTTTAATACAACCCTCACTGAAATGGACAGATCATCCAAGCAAAAGATCAACAAGGAAATAAAGGTCTTAAATGACACACTGGACGAGATGGACATCACAGATATATTCAGAACATTCTACCCCAAAGCAACAGAATACACGTTCTTCTCTAGTGCCCATGGAACATTCTCCAGAATAGATCACATCCTGGGTCATAAATCAGGTCTCAACAGGTATCAAAAGATTGAGATCATTCCCTGCATGTTTTCAGACCACAATGCTCTGAAGCTAGAACTCAATCACAAGAGGAAAT